>OX246738.1:50080308-50230308 GCA_945910005.1 Isoperla grammatica
TTAGACGGTCAGCTATGCACTTTTGTGGTCTCACTCGGCCGGACCAGCCGAGAGTAGGCTCAAAAAATTCGTAATTTTTACCTGATTACAGCAAAGGCAATCCGGAAAACGAAATCGGTAGCTTTCACTTTTTATAGCCAAAAAACGGTAAAAAAAGGGAAATTTATCGATTACAAGACCAATTGAGTGATAGCGCTGGGCAAGGTGTCAAAAAACTCGATATTTTGTGAGAAATGAATAAAACATAATGCGAAAATGGAATTCACTACCATTTGGCGTTGAGATCCTAAAAACGGCAAAAAATGGCACAATTTATTTTATCGACCAACTGACCGGTAACAATGAAAGAGGTAAACTAATTTGATATTTTATAGGCATAATGTAGAATAAATAAAGTAAAACTCAATATGTGTACCTTTAGGCTATAGATAAAAAAGGCACCAAAAGGGCACTGCCGTCTTTTAGATTAATTGGCTGACAAAACTTTCTGGGAGGGATGGCAACAAATGCGATTGTAAGCAGCGTGCAAACTTCTAAACATTATCTTTTACCTTTCAGATACTTCAGATACTAAAGGGCCAAAACGGTACCAAAAACAAGGTGGAGTGGGGGGGGGGGGGGGGGGGGGGGTTGGTTATAATATTAGTGTTATTATTTCCGCCAAAATAGAATAAACACAAATGCAGTTGGAAACGGTCATAAAAGGAAGGTAAGTCGCATTTAAATTGTTAGTATTATTTTAAGAGCTTGAAGAACGGCAACAAAGACATACGATTTGCAGGAAAAGATAATTGGGTAGGAAGACAAATGTATAATTGGAAAAGATAAATGAACCCCGTTGTTCAATATTTATTCGTTATTTATTTACACGAAAACGAAAAACATCACAATATTAAGTCTCCAGTTATTTATAAAAGATCAAATACAAGGAAAAAATACATACTGAAGGCATGTGTTCCAACTCCGTAAATTCTAGACGGTTTGTTGTGTGATTAAAATATTATCTATAATAACAATAAATCTATAATATTATTATTTATTAGGTGCATGTTCGGCATATACATTTTTTTTGCCATGTATATGTAAACTTGTTAAAAAAAAGTCATTGTAAACCTGCGAAGCATCAAGCAGGCCGTCACATGTAGTTATGTAGATGATAGCTCATGATTTTATACATTATTATACAATTAAATGGAGCACTAATGTAAATACAACTAAAACACACATGTGAGATGATGTTTAAATTTAAAGCACTTACAAACTATATACTTTAATGTGGAGTACATGACAAACTAGTGCATCCTCGTCACCGTGTTGTACATATCTGCTATGCTTCGAGACTCACTAAAACAGAAACACGTTCACATATATAGTCGCATCGGTAACGCGAAAATTATATTTTGATTAATGAGGGCTTAGTAATAGCCTACATACCTCAGACATCCAGGTCAGTCACTGTCCTCACTGCAATAGCTTTCCTCTATTAGTGGTAGCAAGGTATCTTCTTCCACCTCTTTGCATTGCTCTTGACAGGAACACAAGTCTGTACATCTAAGCTTTAGCTCCTTGCACTGACACTTAGCTGTAGAACAGTACTTGCATTTGCATGATATTAATTCTAATACTTCTTCTGGGGCTGGTTTCGTTGCAAGCCATTGGATAGCAATAGAACCATCTTCCAGGCACCAGCCATGGTCGAATGGGAGTGGGATACTTTGGAATTGGAGGAGAGATGTTTTCCAGATAGCTGCTTGGTAGTTCGATCTTGTCAATGTGCAACCGGAGTGTTGAGCGACATGGAGGTAAGGTTTCTGGGTCGACGGCACCTCCCCGAGTGCAGTACATATGATATCGAAGCGCATTCACGTCTGATAATTTTGGCTATAAAAAGTGAAAGCTACCGATTTCGTTTTCCGGATTGCCTTTGCTGTAATCAGGTAAAAATTACGAATTTTTTGAGCCTACTCTCGGCTGGTCCGGCCGAGTGAGACCACAAAAGTGCATAGCTGACCGTCTAAATCGCCTGCTTAGTCAGAAAACAGTGGCTTATCATCGACAAATATTTTATCTAAGCAGAGTTGACCTATAGGCAATGCAACAATCAAAGGTACAGTTATGTCAAATGGTACCAAAATAAAACCTATCTAAATAAAATGTGCAGTTACTTTAACAAGTCTGAGAACACAATGTACTGTTTTGAACGTATTTTGAGCATTTGAACTTTGATTTGATAAACACACCCTTCTTGGTGAATTTTGTGTTTAAGAAAGAAATGAAATAGGTATATATAAGATTTATAATTTATCTTAAAACACTATCAAATAGCATGGTTTTGATTCGTTACCCACCCGCATTTGTCATTTTTATTGGTCGCACATCTGACAAGTTGCCCTCTACCGTTTTCTGCTCTCAAATCTAAAGAGCTACTAATTTCAATTATTGTTATATTACTTATGATGAGTGTTGTGTAACACACACAATATTTTGTTAGGTATTTTGCTTTAAGTATGAAATGTGTTGTCATATATCTCTCCCATAAAATGTGAGGGGTTACTTGAAGTTTATCGGTCACTTATACTACATACTAAATGGCCCTTTTATGCCCCCCTCCCCCCCTTTTATTTTTGGTTAATGCCCAACTCTATGATTATAAATTTTCGAATTACATTTTCTTCGCTTTCCTTAAAAGATATAAAATTTGTTGACATCTTTCCAAGCATTATCAGAAATTGGTAATGAACTTCACAAATTGTAATTTTGTTTGCCGTCTTTTTGTCTATACAAAGTAATAGTTACCGGTTTGTTTACCGATTTCTGATTTCTCTAAAGGCCAAGTGCTATCGATTACGATAGTCGCTTTATTTGTTATGAATTAGTTTTAAATATCGAGTTCGTGCCACCAGTCTCAGTGTAATCGGTCGATAGGTCTTCTATATTATGATACATTGGTGCCCTTTTTGCCGTTTCTTGATTTTAAAGGCCGTGTTTATGTTTTCGAACTTCACATTATTTTTTATTGGCTACATTTAGTTTGAAATACCGAGTTTTTTACTCTTCTCCCAGTGTTATCGGTTAACTGGTCTTCTAAATGAAATGTGTGCCATTTTTGCCGTTTTTATTCTCCCAGGGCAAAACGGTAGCGATTTCCATTTTCGCATTACTTTTTCTTAATTTTACATGAAATAACAAATTGTTCGACACCTGTCCCAGCGTTATCAGTCAACTAGTCTTGTAGTATTAAAATAATTACTTTTTGCCATTTTTTGCCGTTTTTTGGCTATAAAAAGTAAAAGCTACCGATTTCGTTTTCCGGATTGCCTTTGTTGTAATCAGCTAAAAATTACAAATTTTTTGAGCCTACTCTCGACTGGTCCGGCCGAGTGAGACCATTCTGTTGAATTTGGGGGGATAGCTGACCGTCTATATAGGCAAAGATTAGACAGTAGTGGGTATAGGCTATTGCAGAGCCACCGTCTGTGCGGAGGCTCTCGTCAGCCGTACAGTTAGTTACACATGTAAATACAAACAACAATTGCAAGACAGTTAGTACAATTTGAGGGCCTTGGGGCAAAAACTAGGTAAGTCCACATAAGTAAGTTCTGAGTAAATCGAAAAACAAAGTTTGAAAATTCCTAACATATATATCTGTTCATGTAATTGCTGATTTATGAAGCATAACTTAAACCTACGGGTGTTTTTAAGTAAAATCAAGATTTAAAAAAAAAAAATATTCATAATTAGTCATATTATGAATTTTATATTTGATGTGACTTGTCTTGTTTTTGCACCAAACAAAATTTTAATGCAAAATAAATCAGATAGATTTTTTCTGGCTTTTTCTCTTAGAAGAGTTCATCATTACGACCAAACAACGACTACCTAACCTCTAATGTCACATGAAATGACAGTTCCCAGCTGGCACTGGCAAGCACCGCCATCTCGATTGAATGTTTTGGCTCATAAACCAGACAAGTCCAGGGACTTGTCTGGTTTTTGCTACCGATGGAGGTTATTTTAGGATTAGAATGGATGTAACATAGCCATTCAAGTCCGGACTTATCTCGTTTTTGCACCAAAAGAAAGCTTACTTATAATACAAATTTTCACCAGCCATAACTTTTTTTTCCAAAAGTGGACTTATCTTGTTTTTGACCCAGTGCCCTCAATAACATAGTACAAAATACAAAATAGGTATAATCTATTAGTACAATAACACTTATACAAAATACATTATGAATAGTTATAAAGGAATATGAAATAATACAATGAAATAATTATGATAATGTATTAATTTTGAAGCAACTGAATTTGTAAGATATTTATGAATATGATAAAGTTCGCGGTTACAATGGTTGCATTTTGTGTTGGGTATAAGGGTATTTGAACTTTGGTTTCATAGGGAAAGTTACTTCTTCAAACATTATTGATTTTATTTTGGGAAGGTCAGAATTTTGCTATAGTGTGCTGGATTAGGGATATTCAAAATTATTATTATTTTAATTTTTAACGACTTCATAAATAATTAACAATGTGATGTGGCCAGGCGCGGACTGGCTAGGGATGCCGGGATGCGATCGCATCCCGGCCCCTTTGGCAGTACTGGCCTCGGGCTGTCACCAGAAAGTTCCTATGATGTAAATACTTCTCTGTTTATATTACTAAAAAAATCTTAACCCCACTCTATAAGTATTATTTTGAAATTATAATTGAATTTATTGTAATATTTATTGTAAATATTCAATGTAATTAATTGAGTATAATTGAAATTATTTTGCTACTTGGTAGGGTGGCCTCTGTTAATCGCGCCCTAAAATCGCATTTTAGGCCATAAAATTCAATGAAAACCCCAAAAAAAATTTACGCCTTCGGCATATTTGCCTCCGGCGGCTGGGGCTTCGCCCCAGACCCCAGCTGCACCACGCCACCTCGTGCGGGCCCCCCCGAAACCCAGCATCCCGGGCCTTTTTATCCCAGTCCGCCCCTGGATGTGGCCGAGCTACCCCGACCCTAAACAAGATTATACACGATGTTAGATGTTTGCAAACGTAAATAATGAATACACAACAAATTCCGGTAACAAAACAAACAATAATCAAATCAAATCAAATCAAGTTTATTCACCATTATCAATTTGAAGTTTACAAACCGGGACAACCAAAGTGTAAGGATACGAACTCCGCGGACGGGGTCTCGGGCAGAGCCCCATATAAATAATATATATTATAATAATTGAATATGTACAGTTTTGTAGCCATGTTATGCCCGGTCGTATTTCGCCAGCCGCCCGTTGAGAATGCTGACTATCGGCATGACAGTGAGTGAGTGAGTCAGCGCCAGCAGTCCCGTGTGAGTCACTGTAACACGCTACGCGCTCATACTGCACCATCTCCTCACTCTTCCCCTCACAATTAATATATTATTATAATTATTTCATTGTATTATTTCATATTTCTTTATATCTAATCATAATGTATTTTAGTTCCTCATAATTAATTTATTATTATCATTATTTCATTGTATTATTTCATATTTCTTTATATATAATATATATATATATATTTATATATATATTCATAATGTATTTTAGTTCCTCATAATTAATATATATTATTACAATTATTTCATTGTATTATTTCATATTTCTTTAAATCTATTCATAATGTATTTTCATTTCATCAGTGTTACTGTACAAATAGATTGTACCTATTTTGTATTTTGTACTTTATGATTGTACTTAATGGTTTGTAATTTTGTTTATATTTACATGTGTAACTAACTGTACGGCTGAAGAGAGCCTCCGCACAGACGGTGGCTCTGCAATCTAGCCTATACATTAAACATATAAATCCCCCCCCCAAGCGCTATTGCAATCGACAGGGTTGTCATTACTTGAAAGAATACCGGAACACTTTTTTTTTTAAATTCAAATTACAAACCGGTACAAATACGTAATTTCAATGTGTTTCTCGGTTCACCGGTACAAGTGTTCTGAAAAAGGTACTGTCCCGGTCAAATCGGTACGTCGATCTGGTCACCTTATAATTTTGGTTTCGTCAAAATACATACTACACACAACAGTTCATACAATAATACATAAAATACAAGAAGAACAGTTAAAAAATGAACTAGTTAAAAATTGTATCGCAGTTATATTATAAGTAATACCTGGCACATTCCAAAGAAATAGAATACATACAATAATACAATAATCTTAACTTTCACGGACCAAAACCGTGGATCACGGTTGTTGTTCAGATTAACAGATGAAAATAATTTGGGAGAGGGAAATTAGGAAACGGAACGGAAATTAGAGAACGTGGTACGACGCTCGTATGATAGGCAGAGCTGTATAGAGATGGCTTAGCAGTAAGACGCGAGACTCTAATTCGGGAGGTCGCCGGTTCGATTCCGGTCACCGGCAGTCCTGACTGAAGGTTTTTTCCGAGGTTTTCCTCAGTCGAAAAGGCGAATGCTGGGATTGAGTCATACTAACAGCCCTCGGACATTCCTTCCGTACTACCCAAACACCGTAATAACCTAGTTAGTCACCTGAAGAGGGGCACATCAAATATTTAATTTTTAAAACCAGAAAAAATAAAAAAAAAATCTCAAACCCTCCACGAAACTTAAGTACACTACTTTTAGGCAGGAGTAGGCTACGTGCCGTCATCATCGTAGCATAGGTGGGGCATTATAGTCCTCTGACGTAAAATAATCGATACGGGTACCTCGTTCTTGTCTGATGATAGTAGTAGTTCTGGAACTATCCGCATAGCAACATGGTTGTGACAACGATTGGTTGATGATGACGCGATGCGAGCGAGGCTATTTACTTTGTTGGGCCCTTGCGGAATGTCCCATTCGCTGCTCAGACATTGTGGAGTCAACACATCACCAGGTAAGCCTCGGCATTACTTGTCCGCTTTGATATTGTTGCCTGTTGTGTTTTATTGTTTGCTATTTCTGTGTAATATTGTTCAATTCCTAAATTGCTTTTTTAAACTAAAAGTATTTATTCACATAATATTGTTGATTAGATTATTATTTACCCGCTTCGTGGTTTTAGAAACGAACATTCTTGGCCTACGTGCTTACGTAATTAATTTGAGCTATACCTTTGTCAATGCTTTTGTTCGTCCCCGTTTGACTTTATTGTACGTCTTCGGCTCCAATATTGTTCTTTTATATTCAATAGTAATCATATTAATTTTATTATGATTATTAATTATTATTATTGGGCTAGTTACCTTCATCGTGGTTTAAGAAACATCGTCTAGTGACTAATTTCAAACGTCCGCCCCCTTTTGAATTCTTTGTCTTCGGTTGTTTTGTTTGCTATTTGTGTATTAATATCGATCGCCCAATTCAGTCCAATATTGCTATTAATTATGATTGCTTTTTCTATGCCATAATTTGCGCAACCATGTGGTTGATCGTACTTGTGGCGTGCCACACCCTGTTTGCTTTACAATCTACACGCTCGAATGTAGTTTGGAACTACACAAAAGATAGTGAGTGAGTTTGTCATTATAATTCTTGCTGTTGATCCGTGAAAATTATTTTAGTATTTCCCGTGAACTGATTTATTTTAGGGGGGGGGGGGGGGGATTATAGAAAATAAAACGATAGGAGGCATTTTATTAAAATATCTAAAGGGGGAGGGGAGCATCTCATTATAATTTTCGTCGTTCCTCTTATAGTCAATTCAATTCAATTCAATTTTATTTCCATTTGATCATTGTGTACATACAGTCATATAACAGTACATGTACTGAAGATGTATAATTGCACATTATCATCGGTTCAGTACAATATACAATAGGTGGTGAGGATGAATGGTACAGTAGGTATTGACACTTTAAACTGGTAATCGAGGCTACTACCCACAGAAGATTTCACTTGTGGGTGGGTAGCAGTTCCTCTGGCTATGGATTTAGTCTAGTTAGGTTAGTTGTACATAATTTTACAATATTATAGAAAAATAATGATTTCACTTAGATTAATGTTTACTTAAATTTAACCTAAGACTAGAAACAGAATGCAAGATTCACAATATTCTTTCATTACATCTTTAGCATTCATATAAAATTAATCTAAAACTAAAAACAGAATTTGAGTTGAAAATATTTTGTATTACTTATTTCTACTGTTTCACGATTTCTCTGGTTGAAGTTACATTATTGTTAATTATTAATTACATTAATATGGCAGACCAAATGCAATTTTTGTTTTTTAGTAGCTATACTCAACATACTAAAAAAGCAATTTTCATGATTTATTCATGCATATACACCAATACACTTTTTATATTAATTTATTGTTAATTTATCTAGAGAATGAAAAGTACAACAATTATTCATACAGTGTTCTAGGATGTATTTTAAACAAGCATGTTTGCATTAAACCATTGTTAATCATGCGAGTACCAACCGACTTTTCTAGTTACTTTAAGGTTGATTGTGTTATTTATAGTTTCATTGGGACATTGAATTAACCATCTGTTAAGCAGTAAATTGAATTTATCTACCGATTTAGTGGATCTTATGTTTAAGGGTAAAATATCATTATAGGCTTTAGGACCAAGGAAAAGCGCATGCCTCTGCGTCATGTGGAGACGGGTTCTAGGAATATTCAGTTTGTATTGTATTTGATTTCGCGTTCCATGTCGATGAGGTTCAGTTTTTAACTTATGGAATATTTTGTGACTGTGGTTAAGTAAATATTTCAGATATATTTTTCTTACATTTAGGAAGCCGCTGTCAGAGAACACCAGATTAGTCGGGTAAAGGAAGGGCTTTTTTAACATAACCTTAATAACATGTTTCTGTATTATTGAGAGTGGATTTATGTGCGAGTCATATGTGCCTCCCCAGCCAATGATCCCATATTGAATGATAGATTGCACAATAGCATAGTAGACAACTTGAAGTGTTTTTGTATAAAGAATATTTCTAAGTAAGTAGAATTTGGGAAGAGTGCTTCGTACTTTTTTTGTGACGATATTGATATGCTTGTCCCATTTTAAATGTTCGTCAATTGTGATACCCAAGTATTTAGCGTAACTTACTTTGGTTAGATTAAAGCAACTACAATGTAGTCTGGCCCTACCTATGCAGTCATTCGCGTGTAATTTTATGTTACAATTAATATGATCTAATTGCTCAGCTTTGTTTGGTGCAAAGGTCATGAATAACGTTTTTTCTTGGTTAAGTGTTAGAAGGTTATTTTCAAGCCATTTCATAATTTTGTTTAATTCAGCTTCAGCTATCTTGTATACATTGATCCACGAATAGCTGGAGAAGAGCAATACGGTGTCATCAGCAAATGTGGTTATGATTCCATTAATTTTCATGTTGCATAAATCGTTAATAAAGATGATAAACAGAAGTGGGCCAAGAACTGTACCTTGAGGGACTCCGTATTCAATAATTTCTGGTTTGCTTAGGGTGTCGCTAATTTTAACATATTGCTCCCGATTTGTTAAGTAGCTACTTATTAGTTTTAGTGCATTACCTCTGATTCCGTATCTGTCTAATTTATTTAGTAGTAATGGGTGGGAGACGGTGTCAAAGGCTTTAGCTAGGTCAAGAAATATAGCCACGGTCTTGTCTTTTTCGTCAATTCTAGAATGGATATCCGTCGTTAGTTTTAATATGGCGTCGTTAGTTCCCCGCCCAGTACGGAAGCCATATTGATTTTGCGATAAAATGTTATGTTTGTCTAGAAAGTCATATATGCGATGTTTTATACATTTTTCATGAATCTTTGAGATGTTGTTCAGTAGTGATATAGGGCGATAATTTGTTGTATGCAATTTATTACCTGTTTTGAATATAGGGGTGATAATAGCCGTTTTAAAACAATCTGGGTATGTGCCTGTACAAAAACTTGCATTTATTATGTGGGCTAGTGGCATTGTTATGTGTGATTTTATTTGTTGTAGTGTAGACGAGTGTATGTGGTCAATGCCGGAGGCACAGTTTGACTTTAACTCATCGATATACTTAGCTACTTCAGATTCGCTCACTGGTTTAAGAAATATTGAATTTTGTTGGTAATGAATGTCTGTAGTAATAGTTGGATTTTTGGGGTGTGTCTTATTCGATATTTCATCTGCCATTTTCTTACCAATACTACTGAAGTAGTCAACAAATGTGTCTGCTACAGCTTTAGGATCATTTTTGGTCGATACAAGACCTTGCCTGGCTAAAATTTCAGAGATCAGATTTTTAGTTCTGCGTTTATTTGTGACTTCATTGATGATATTCCAGATTTTTTGAGGATTTTGTTTAGCATTTTCAATTTCATTTTTATAATATTGATTTTTCGTTTCCCTAATTAGTTTAGTAAGAAAGTTTCTATATCGTTTATATTCTAGTTTTAATGTTACGTTATTAGGACTTTTAAGGGATTGCCTACTTAGTTTGTCACGTGTTCGGATGGATTTAATTAGTCCTGCAGTTATCCACGGTTGGAGAGCTCGCACTTTAGGATTCAGCTTCTTCACTGTGCTGGCCGCTGCTATGTGCGCAGTAAGAGTTTCAGTAAATGTTTTTGCTGCTCTATTCGGATCTGTTATATTTAGAACTGTGCACCAAGTTTCATTTTCTAGTCGTTCTTTTAAATTTTCAAAATTAATTTTCTTTTGTATTACTTGCGAACTAGAGGAATTTTTTGCATTTGGTGATTGTGTATCTATAAACAGGCCAAAGCAGATTGGATAGTGATCAGTGATAGCCGACTGCAGGATGTTTGCAACACATCCATTAGTCTGTTTCGTTTTTATGAATATGTGATCAATACAACTTTTTGATTGTGTATTAACTCTAGTGTGTTTATTAATATATGATACGTAACCATGAGCATATAGTGAATTTAAGTAGCTGTCTGCTATTTGAGACTGTTTGTGCTCATCTGGCAATATGTTTATGTTGATATCGCCCACTATTAAGTTATAAACACTATTTAAAGTAGTAAGTTGAGTGGTGATTTCATCAATAAATATGTTTACATCACTGGATGGTGAGCGGTATATTGCTAGAATTGAGAACGTTTCATTGCATTTAGTGAGGTGTATGGTTACTGCATTTGCCTGAGTTATTTCACAAGTGGCATTAATAGTAAGTAATTGTATGGTATCATTCTTTATTAATAAAGTTATACCATCATGTGTTGTTAATTTAGATGTGAAGTGATGTGTTGTATATCCTGTTATGTTAAAGAGATCATTGGTGTATTTGAGTTGTGTTTCGGTTAATATAATAACGTCAAAATGGATGGTTGTGTCATGTAAGAGCGTAATTAGTTCATCAAAATGTTTTGTAATATTTCGAATATTTAGATGGAATATTTTTAGTCCATTTATTATTTTATAAGCTTCTCGAAGCTCAAAGGTGGTAGGAAATAATAAAGTATCATACTGTTCATCTCCGATTATATTAAACCTCATGGGTGTTAATATTTAAGATGTAAGATGTTAATTTCTAGTTTCTTGTACGGATTTCTTTAAAGATATTTAAACGTGTATGCCTGTATGGTATGTATGCCTATTTTTTACCTAGTATTAGCACCGTGTTATTTAGCTATTTTGGTACTTTAGCCTAAGTATACAATATTATGACGTACAAACTAAAAACTAAGAAATAACCTAAAGAACTTAATGCTATTCCAAAAGGGAAAAGCAAAAAAAAAAAAAACAATTCATACAATATCCTATCACACCTAATACGTGCTAGGTTTACTATATCAGTCTCAGATCTACTAAAATGCAGGTTATGCATCCACCTCTGCTTACTTGTTCAATTCAAATTGATGGTTATTTTTCTGCCAGCTTCGTTGATAGCATATACTCTGCCATCCACAGTCCAACAATTGTGCTTTCCGTATTTTTCCCGCGTGTTTTTGAATATGTCTTGTCTGCGTTTGGTGAGGGATTCAGTGATGACTATACCAGTCCCCTTTAGTGCACGTTTAGCTCGCCACACCGCGTCTCTGGGCTGGTAGCCGGTGAATTTAACAATGATTGGCCTCTTGCCGCTTTGACCGCCAATACGGTGAGCGCGGTCGAGTACGTGGTGTGGTATTTGAAGGTTGAGTTTTGTACTGAATAGTTCCACTACTTTGTTGAGCACGTTGTCATTATCACTTTCTGGGACCCCATGAATTAAGAGGCAGTTTCGCCTGCTGTATTGTTCCAGGTTGTCAATTGCTACACTCTGCTCTTCTTGTATCACCTTGATTTCCTGCACATCGTTTGCGATTTGGGAAATTTGCTCAAGCACCGATTTCTTGAACTGCAAAAAGTCTTCAGTCAGCACGGCTATGGCATCGTTAGTTTCGTTGGATGTTGTGTCTGATTGAGGCACGGTCGTTAAGTCAGCAAGTTTAGCTTCAAAGCCTTGAAATTTATCAAGAATATTGCTCTGAAAACTTTTGAAGTCAGAAGCTGACACGGGAGCCATCTTTAGGGAATTTACCTAACTGTTTGTGAATGCGGTGCCGCAGTCTGTAACGTGATATTCGTTGGTATCGCTCTCGCAGTGGAATGCTATTTTGCCGGCTCAGTCGGTAAAATAACTAATTGTAGAGACTTTGGCTCTAGCTTCACACTGGTCACTCGTGTTACATAACCTTGCTTTTTACACTGTTCAGAACTATACAAAACGTAGATTGTGCTTAGAAAACAAGTATGTTGAACACTTACGGTTATCAGTCGATAGAATAGTCGTGGCTTTATCTATTAATTGTGTAGTTTGAGTTATTTGGTTTGATTTTACCACTAGTCCAGAGGTGTTTGACGCACGTTTATTCCATGAGTCTAGGCCTAGTAGCCATGTTCGCACCTTCAATTGTTTACTCAGCAATTTTAAAAACACAAGGTTTCATGCAAATGCTTAGTTTCATGATATAAATGACTGATTTGAGTTCTTTGTTTGTCTCCAGACTAGATGCTGTTGTACTGGTGGACTGTGTGGTCGCCTGCAAGAAGAGGTCCGCTCCACGAGGCTACCTGCGTCGCCGGCAGCCAGCTTACCTCGAGAGTTTCCCGGAGCATTGTTCGGTACAACCGTCGACGAGTTTTGGTGAGTCAACTATTTATTACCAAGTGAAATGCAATTCTTCAATGTATGCTATATTTTAATAGATTCAACCCATAACCTGGCTCACATGATTCAGATAAAGGTTTGACAATTATGAAACAAATTGACAATGGGTTCAAATATACTATTTCAGTTATGAACATTTTTAATTTTGTTACCATCTTGAGTCCCAAATTTACAAGTCAATTAATCTTCATCTTGAATACAACTACATTAATTAAAATTGTTCCCAAAGTCAATAAAATTGACTGTTGTTGGTGCAGTAGGTATGATTTTAAATTAAAAACTATTTGCGTAAATAAGTCGTATTTATGCAATGGCTTTGTTCCGTAATACAAATAACTGATGTGTTTTCTTGTTTGTTTCCAGACTACAGAGCAGAGTATGTGGCCTGTGCAACCGCCGACAGCCAGCTTACCTCGAGAGCTTCTGGGAGCGATGGGCGGTACTTCGCAACAAGATGTTTCGGTGAGTAAACTATTCTTAAATGAAAGGCAACTTTCTTTTAATAGATCATTTATATTATATTTTATATATTCTTTTATTAAACTTATTTTTTTTACATTGTTTATTATTTTTTTTTTAAATGGCGTTAAATTTTAAACCAATTAATGTGACTTTCATGATTCGGGCAAAAGTTCGAGAAATTGAATGAATTGACGTGGGTTCCAATACCACTAAATTATGTACAGCATTTTTCTTACTACTTTGTTATCTCGAATCGGTTTTCATTATGCTGATGAATCTCCTTCAATTATCATGTTTAAATTACAACTTAAACGTAGTTGATAAAAAATTGCCAATTGTTAAAACAGTTTTTAAGTACAATTTCAACTCAGTAAATTAAAATTAAAACTACATATTCATGTTTTTAATTCGTATTTCTGAAAAAGCTTAGTTCCGTAATACAAATGACTTATGTTTGTTCTTTGTTTCCAGACTACACAGCAGGGTCTGTGCAGCTGCCGACAGCCAGCTTACCTCGAGACCTTCTTGGACAGACACAACGGCCAGCTTACCTCGAGAGCTTCACACGAGAGCTTCCTGGAGCGTAAGGCGGTACTGTGCGTCCAGATGTTTCGGTGAGTAAACTATTCTTAAATAAGAAGTAACTTGAATTCAATATATCACATTAATAATTATTACATTTTATATATTCTTTTATTATATTTTTCTTTTCTTTATACTTAATTATTATTTTTTTAATGCATTTAGATTTTAAACCAATAAGTGTGGCTTTGATGATTCGGGCAGAGATTCAAGAAAATGAATGAATTGACGTGGGTTCGAATAATACTACTTCAATTATATATTTTTCTTATTTTGTTATCTTGAATTCCGTTTCCATTACGCCGATGAATCTCCTTCAATTATCATATTTGAATTAGAACTGTTTAATGTAGTCAATAAAATTGCCAATTGTTAAAACAGTTTGTAAGTACAATTTCATCTCGGTAAATTAAAAGCTATTCCTGTTTTTAATTTGTATTTCTGAAAAGACTTAGTTCCATAATACACATGACTTATGTTTGTTCATTGTTTCCAGACTATGGAGCAGGGTCTGTGCAGCCGCCGACAGCCAGCTTACCTCGAGAGCTTCACACGAGAGCTTCCTGGAGCGTTGGGCGGTACTTCGCGTCCAGATGTTTCGGTGAGTAAACTATCCTAAAATGAAAGACTGCTTTATTTCAATGTATCATATTTATATTTTATATATTCTTTTAATATACATATTATTTTACATTGTTTATTATTACAGTATTTGTTAATGCATTTAAATTTTAAAACACCAATTGACGTGGATTCAAACCCCACTTCAATCATGTACTTTTTGCATTTTTTTATTATCTTGAATCCCGTTTTCATTACGCCGATGAATCTCCTTCAATAGTCATTTTTTATCTAAAACTGTTTAGCTGGTCAATAAAACTGCCAGTTTCTGAAGCAGTATAAGTACAATTTTTCGTCTCGGTAAATTAAAAACTATTCGTGTTTTTAATTCGTATTTCTGAAAAGGCATAGTTTCCGTAATGCAAATGACTAATGTTTGTTATTTGTTTCTCGTCTAGATGAGGGTATCGTACCGGAGAACAGCCCCACAAGCCTGTCTGCATCGCCGAGAGCCAGCTTACCTCGAGAGCTTCCTGGAGCGTTGAACTGTACGAGCGTCAAAAGGGTTTCGGTGAGTACCTAAACTGTATTCCTAGTTGGTATAGAACATGTCACTACAGCAGCATAGCACTATAATTGAAAGAGTTTTGCATAAGTACATGTAGCTAAATACAAAAAATATAAACTTGCTTCTTTGATATGAAATGATAATGAAATTTCAGGGAGGATTCTATTTTACAGTCAACTTATTAGATGCTGTGTGACTTACAAGCCAACTATTACAAAATAAGCCTTATGTATACAAATATTAATGAGTTTGGCATCTAATAAATCGTCTTTTATAAAGTTAGGCTACCAGTATTAATCTAAATTAAATAACTATAGCACAGTCAATATAATTGCATATCCCATGTTAGTTAGTTGCTGAAGTATGATACAAACAATATTTCTTTAGTATTGGTAAATTAAGAAAGTTCAAATAATAAGAGTACAGAGTACGGTACCACAGCACCATAAATTCATATGCATAGGCTTAGTTCCGTTGTGAATATGACTAATGTTGAATCTCTTGTTTCCAGATGAGATGAGTGTACTGGTGAACGGCTTTCAACACTGATATACCTCGCCGTAAGAAGAGACGTCTAGACTTGTCACCGGACCCTTCGCAGACATCCAGCTTACCTCGAGACTACGTTGAAGAGCACTGGGATAAAGATTATTCGGTAAGTAAACTACTGTCACAGTAACGCCTCATTTACATCCACTTAACGTTCGAAAATTAACGTAAGCAAATTACACGATTTTGACAAATTAGGATAGACATCTAGAACCAATAAATTTACGTCGTCAAATTTGTATTAGTAATTTACGTCGTCAAATCTTAGAAAGAGGTGGATTCAATTGAACTTTCGCCACATCTTCGCTTGGCGTACATAGCGTTAGCCTAATTTCAATGTAGACGAAGCCATATGAATATGATTTGTACACGCTCAATTTGTGGGAGTGAGAGGATGGAAACACAGCATAAGGCCGGCCATAAATTGAATGTAGTGCAGCACACTTAATATGCAGATATCCAGTGAATCACTTTTGTTCCACAATTACAGTTTTACATCTTAATTACGTATTTATTTAAAAAAAAAAAGATGCAAACAAATTATAATTTTTTTATAAGCTTAAAGGATGAATGATGAAAGGATGGTTGAAAAAGAATGAAAGGCCCCTGCGTGCTATAGGGTGCCTCACCTTCAGAGCTGTACTGCGTTCAACTTGCGATCATTTAAAGTTATCCATTTCACTGTCTTATCACATTTGAGAAGTTATTAGAAAAAGAAATGAACAGCTCAATTGTGCTAAGGGTTTGCTTCTGCCTTCAATTAATGTAGAAGATTCTGGGTTCGATTCTTGGTTAGATCAGACTATTGAGTTACAGAAATGACTACATCAACAAGTAGAGTATTAATGTTTAATGGAACACAACTAGTATTAAGTTTGCATCCAGGTAATAAGACATTATGTTTATGGTAATGTCTACCACTCAAAATTAACTCGTAATACATAGTTAGAGGGGTATAGAGGGGAAGAGAGAAGCATAAATATTTAAAGATAAAAAACAATCTAGGTATTGATTCCTTCATATATCTTGTTATTTTAACTGGCATTGGCTGTTGGTAGCAGTGGCTTTAAGGTGCCGTAGGGGTTGAAGTTTTGACGTCTTTAGCAATAGATGCATAACAATCCCTTAATTGGTCCTCAAGAGGTTTGTTTTGACTGTAGCTCTTGACTGACGTGTACGTTCTTGTTTTCAGAATGTCAGCTCGTCTCACGGCGCTGCATCACCTTCAAGACGGAAGCCAGCACTAAAACCAGCTTACCTCGAAGTCTCCCGCACCGCAGGCAGCCGCTCGGCCACGTCTCACGTTACTCTTGGTGAGTTTGGTCGGTCTACTTTGACACACAACGTTAGGGTCACTGGCTGGAGATACGTTTTTAACGATTAGTTTTCTCAAAATTTTGTTGCATCTTTGTTTTCTTTTCATCAAAACCTTGAATATAAGGAGGTTTCTTGCATTTATAATGGAAAATTATGTGCAGGTATTTAAAATCATTTCAATTTCACTACATAAAGGGTTAGAATGCAATTTTTAATTACGTCTCAATAGAAATGAGATAAAAATGGGCACTTTGCAAGATTTTCAAAAATATGTTCTCCTATTTGGTTTCTAAAACCTTAATCGCTAAAAAACGTATCTCTAGATTCACTGCGTGATTTACTCAACATATTTAACAAATCTGCAATGATTTTATTGCCACTCTTTATTGTATTTATGGAGGTCCGTGAATTTCGTGAATAATTACGAATTACAATAATACCGAAATATGTAGGCATCCTTCATTTCACAAAATGAGTATAAATAAATGATAAAATTTTAAATCGGGAATGTCGAAATTGACTCGCTGCCAAATACAGTATGTACAACCTTGATACAACGTGGAATGGGGGAATATTGATTGTCGACAAAGCAAGCTCAACGTTTCACACAAGCTCTAAAATAACCGCTTAGCAGCGTAGTTGGAAGTAATATACATACTCTATGGTAATATCGAGCACAATGTTTCACACAAGCTCTAAAATAACCGCTTAGCAGCGTAGTTGGAAGTAATATACTCTATGGTAATATCGAGCACAATGTTCCACACAAGCTTTAAAATAACCGCTTAGCAGCGTAGTTGGAAGTAATATACTCTATGGTAATATCGAGCACAACGTTTCACACAAGATCTATAATAACTGCTTAACAGCTTAGTTGGAAGTAATATATTCTATGGTAATATCAAGCTCAATGTTTCACATAAACTCTATAATATCTGCAGAGCCTGCAGGGTTGTTTAGTCGCTTTAAGTTAAAGTCCCCCACTGGAAATCAGTCTTGTAAAACGTTATATAAGACCTAGTAATTGGACTGTACACTGTTCCTTGTCACATATAAAAACAATTTAAAAACGCAATACTTCGAACCCTGATCAGAGCTCCTCAACAGGCGAAAACACACTCAACGCAACGTTGTTTCCGCCTGTTGAAGAGCTCTGATCAGGGTTCGAAATATTGCGTTTTTAAATTGTTTTTATATGTGACAATTAGGAACGGTGTACAGTCCAATTACTAGGTCTTATATATAGTCATTTCACCGAGTGGGTAGATTCTAAATGTGAATTTATTTATTTATTTAATTAAATAACAAAGGGAATAAAACAGTGACAGATTAGATTTGTTGTTGAGTTAAGAATTAAGGGTACCTAACAAAAAACTATTCACAGTTCCCACGTGACGTCACAGCGGCCATGATTGAGACACAATTGAAGTAGTCCTATCCTAGATCATTGGTGAACACTGAATATTAGTAAAATTATCTAAATAAGCATAATTGGACGTAGTTATGCAGAAAGGAACCAACCCACACATATCTGAAAAATAGTTACAGCGGTTCTAGTATTACTTCTTATCATAAAATCTGCATTAACCTCACGATATCTACAAAATCATGTTAAATACACTAGTTATATGTAAATTTAAGGAGAAGAAAATATTTCCAAAAATATTTGTATTTTGGTTGCTAATACGAAAAATGTTGGTTGGTTCCTTTCTGCTTACTAGGATAAGTCAACAACATAAAATAAAATGTGGGTTGGTTCCTTTGCTTTTACTATATTTGATGAAATAAAGTTTGACAAAAAGTGAAATATTAGGATTTTAAATGAATAGGTAGTAGTTTTTATATATGTGGATTAATTTAACTTTCAATCCCGCCATGCTTCCATTTTTGTTACATTAACCTCAATAATTGCAACGGCTTCCTACTCTGCTTTCAACATAAACATCCGGCCGAACTTTGGGTTTATAGATAGATATGGGATTCTTCTTTTTATCCTTAAAATCACATTTAAAAAATACAAATGTTCTGAAAACAACAACAACAAAATATAATGATCAGAATGGAAAGAAACATAAAATGTTGCATTTTCAATCTTACATTAAGCAGAAAAGAACCAAGTGGGTTGGTTCCTTTCTGCAAAATACGAACTGTAGGATTTCTTGTGTAGCCTACCGGTAGCAGAAAAGAACCAAGTGGGTTGGTTCCTTTCTGCAAAATACGAAATGTTGAATTTTCTTGTGTGGGTTGGTTCTGGTGCGTATAGAAGGCAGCACATATATAATACTAAGTTGGGAATTAACACATACTTGGAGGCCTCTATTGTCGATGCTTGGAACTATTTTTCTTAAAAAAAAAATATTTGTGGGTTGGTTCCTTTCTGCATAACTACGTCCAATTTATCATTTAAAAAGTTAACATACGTAATAAACAAAATCACAAATTACCCGACAGGTTGAATTTTAAAGAACTGATGATTTGTGTTCTACCACAACAGGCTTCCATTGTTTCTCCATGGCAACGTCAAAGTTTGATCACAAATGTGGCCGCCACGTGCACATATGTGACGTACGTGCAATTTGTAAAATAGAACGCAACTAATCTTGACTCGGATAATCAACACGTGTATGCTCTTTAAAAAATGGGGTGATATTAGAATCCACCATAAATGACCGCCAAAAAAGGATAAGTAGGCCTATAGAATTCGTACTAAATTTCAGATTCAGATACCTTAGCGGGCGTGCATACATTAACCCACCAAAATTGTATCGCAGTCGGATGAATGGTTTAGGAAAGCATTATTGCATGTTGGTGTCTCAGTGGGGTTGGGGGTGAGGGGGGGTTGGGAGGGGGTTGTTATCATCCAGAAACCATCGCAGGCGTGCGCACAACAACTCGCCAAAGTTTCATCGCAATCGGATGAATGGTGTAGTAATGTATGAAGGACATACACACGCACAAACATACATTCATACCTTTGTTTTTGTATATATATATATATATATATATATATAATAGAGAATCTGGCCTCCAAGAGCTCATTATAAAAAAGTGTTACTGTATGAAATATGAATCATTATACTGCTGTAGGGAGTATGGACACTTACAATCACATTCGAGGTTCCATCAGGGGACATATTATTACAGTATTATATTATTATTTACTATCTAGAGAAAAATAGCATTGCTTCTTACATGGGATTCACCGAGAATGTATCAAAATGACGTAATTAGTGTGAGAGACGGTGTTTTATTGAGCGACGTAATAACAAGGTTGTACTGTAGCAAAATTTGTGAAAAACTCTGTAATTCACGTTATTGTGTTGTTAATGGTATCAAATCTAAAAAATCATACATTTGATAGCAAAGGCCATATCTTTATTACTTTGGCCGGTGTGAACACGTGATAATACACTATTGAGTGTATCGAGTGTACAAGCCACCCTTAGTCGTGATTGAAGTACTTTTGAAATATACCTTTTACTGAATAAACCCAAATTTTATCGCAACAAAAATTTACTCCAAAATAAAATGATTTTCATGGGCCTCTATATATTTATTATTTTCATAATATGTATTGCTCGTAGGTCTAGTGGGTTTATTCTCGCTTCCAATGCAGAAGATTCCGGACTCAATTCCCGCTAAACCATTTAATCCATTTATTGTGTGGCTCATTGTTATGACTGCCTTAAAGTCTCACCTCTATATACACCAGTATTATATGGATATATTAAAATGTAAAGTCGATTAAGAATAAAATTGGTTAACATTAATAAATTAAATCAATTCAGCGCGAGATTTTTTACAAAGGCTGTAGCGACGAAGGCTTGTAATGCTAGTTTCATACTACCTGAAGGATTCATAGTAAGACTAAAACGTAGGATCAGCATGCAAATATAAGGAGTTACCTTAGGTGTTTGTAAGATTTGTTCCAAGACCAAAATTTATGGTAGGGTAATTACTAATTAGTAATTAGTAACTACTATGGATGACAAAAGAAGTAAGATTCGATTGTTGATACACAATATTTATCAGACCAATAATGTCTCTAAATTACAAATACAGTATAGAGCCAGTGCATTAACGTCCAGAAACTTTTCATTTTGGTCACATGCACATAACAATGTTCCTATATTAAACAAAAAAAAGAACACAAAATCTAGAACTTGCATTTTACTCTGGACAAAGTCTGAAAACTCGAATAATCGAAGTTCACGTGTCACTTAAATGTTGCCTAAACTAGGAAAACGCTCTGTTTGACGCGTTGATAAGCGAGCGCGTCAATATCTACGAACTTTCTGGCGAAAAGTTTTCAATGCTAATACGAACAACAATTAACAACAATTCAAGAATGCACATTGCAAAAATTGTTCTTATTGCCATGGCTATTATACTTTCCGACATTGTTGTATGCAGTGCAATGTGCATTGCTAAGAATTTTCGTGGTCATCTTTTCAACACGGTCCGCCACCGTTACTAACACTTATTGACAGCAATAGAAATGTAATTTCTGCCTCTAATACGTATTGGATCACGTTTACATTAGTATATTCGTGACCGGACAAAAATTTACTATAAGACAGCCACCTCACATTTTGTCGCCATTTTGTTTCAGAAAAATATTTTGCAGTAACTATGGTGTAACTTTTTAACTTTTCGAACGATTTTGCCTCAAAACTATACACCTTCAATCCACATCGAGGCTTGTGGATGGTCCAAATTTCAAGTTGATCGGACTCTCCGTTCGACCGCTATCGATGGACATAAAAAAAAAAAAAAAAAAAACAGAACGAAGTGCCATAAGAGTCAAGTGGAAACGCTCGCTTAATAAATACAAAATATTAAATATTACTGGCTACGTTCATCTTGCTACTTCTTCCACTGTACTTTCATACCTATACTGCGCGATACGTATGATCTTACGAACTTTCGATATCTTTTGACATTCACAAAAATTACTAACTGGATTCACCAAAAATATTATGCCCAGTAATTCATTCAGTTTCCAATAACAAAATTAGTAACCAAATTATACATTACATTATTTATTTAGTAATCATTTTAAACGTAACTAGAAAAACGTTCTGTGTGACGCGTTGATAAGCGAGCGCGTCCATAACTTTCTGGCGAAAAGATCTCGAAGCTAATAAAAACAACAGTTAACAACAATTCAAGAATGGCATTGCAAAATTTTTCTAATTTCTATAGCTATTATACTTCCTGACATTGTTGAACGCTTTGCAAAGTGCGTTGCTCAGATTTTTCATTGTCATTTCGAATAGTGTTTTCGACACGGTCCGCAACAGTTACTAACACTTATTGACAGCAATAGAAATGTAATTTCTGCGTCTAATACGTATCACATCATGATTAGATTAGTATATTTGTGTCCGGACCAAAATTTACTATAATATAGCCGCCTTACATTTTGCCGTTACTGTGTTTCAACTTGATCGGACTTTCCGTTCGACCGTTATCGACAGACATAAAAAAAAAAAAACAGAACAAAGTGCCATAAAAGGTCTAATGGAGACGCTCGCTTAATTAATTAGAATTATTTTGCTCGCGGGTCTAATGTGTTTATTCATGCTTCGATTCGAGGAGGTCCGGGGTTCGATTGCCGGTTAGGGATAGGGTTTTTTAAACTTTGGAACTTTACTTTAATCGATCTTTATTATACTGGTATACACGATAACAGTAACTTTGGTACTGCCATGACAATGAAGCACATAATGAATTGTATAAATGTCCCACACTGCAATCTGTTATGCCAAAATGAATGTTTCATCACTTCTAGCACGATTGTGTAAAAGCTGATTGATAACTTACTACAGCCAATATGAGAATCTAGTAGAATTTATGGTTTCCTGTTATACATCTCAAGAACATTTTATGCTAATTAGTTTGTAATAAAATGATCTGTTAATGTAAATTCTGGAATTAGCTAAGAATTGAAATAAACCAAACAAAACGTAAGAACATCCATTTAGTAAATAGCGTATACCAGCCCGTTATATAATATATATTGGGTACTAGTTCAGATGGACGCTGACAGCAATGCTGTTGCGTGCCCACTAAGGGCGTATCTCACTGCTCTATTTTGACGCTAGTCAACTAGCCTAGTGGACTATTGTAACAATTAGTGACAATTAATTACGATTGTTGTATTAGTCTACTAGGCTAGTTGACTAGTGTCAAAATAGAGCAGTGAGATACGCCCTAACTTTGTCCAGTCCAGTGGTGTCATCCTAAAACAATATATACAGTCTTTCCAAGGCCAAAACACACACCTTCATACAATGGCCCCGGGGGGGGGGGGGAGTTTTCATTGTAAATGGTGGCAATTTATTTTAAACATGCTTTCGTAGAAAGCATGCACCACAAATATATGGTATATATGTATACCACAAATATATTTTTAGGTATACTGAGTAGAGGAGTAAAAATTAACAAATATAGATACGGATTTGTTTTTTTAGCATAAATTTTCTCAAAATTTAGCATTTTATAGTATTTATTTTTTCTTTACATCAAACCCTTAAATATGAGGGGTTGTCTTACACTTCCAAGACAATTATATGAAGATATTTAAAAATCAATTCAATTGTAATTTGTAACTAAAGGGTTAAAATGGAATTCTTATTAACTCAATCTCTATAAGAATGGAAACACATTATCTTTGTAAAATTAGCGTTTTCAAAAATACGACATGTTCACCGACTAAGAGTGAAGGATACCTCTACGTCAAAAACCGCAGAAAATTTTAATTTTTTAATATCTCAAGATTGAAACACAAAATAAAAAATCTGAGAAATCATAGCACTGTGGTTTGGTAAGCCCTACAGACTGAATGATAAATGTATTTAACGTTATAATCAGTGACTGCGATAACGATTTCCTTAGTATGTAATTTAAAGAAATCGTTATCACAGTCATACTGATTATAACGTGACTGATTATAACGTGAGTGACTGCGATAACGATTTCCTTAGTATGTAATTTAAAGAAATCGTTATCACAGTCATACTGATTATAACGTTAAATACATTTATCATTCAGTCTGTAGGGCTTACCAAACCACAGCGCTATGATTTCTCAGATTTTTTATTTTGTGTTTCAATCTTAAGATATGTATTAAAAAATGAAAATTGTCTGCGGTTTTTGACGTAGAGGTATCGTCATAAATAACATATCTCTAAACTAGGAATTGCAGGAAAACTTCTTTATAGCAAACTCTTGGGGGCCAGATTATTATGTTATAAAGATGCTACCTTTACATACATACATAAAAATCTCTTGGGAACTCAAAAACAGTTTGTTATATAGAGTATTTTGTTATAAGGAAGGACGTTTGTTAGAAGTTTCACTGTATTAAATTTTACAATGGACATGAATGGCCCTATTTTAAAGCTGAAATTACACACACAGAATCGTCACCAAAACCAAAGTTGGTCAAAATAGGTGAGTAACATCGAAATACATATTAGTCATGTTTTTAGTAGGTAGCGAAAAGCACAAACGATGGGACACTTCTATTACTAACCAATACATCTTTCCAATTTGTCAAGTGTAGATGCATAATATCATGCTTTCAAGAGATTCAATCCAAGTAGCGTAGTTTCAAAGCCACCCGGAATAACACTATAGTATATCTAAACATTTCACAACTAAATCCCTCGTGCAAAAGTTGCGAATAGTTTCAAAATTCACTAAACAAAACCATGGGACACACCCCTCGTACACTGCAGGAGGAAAACAATTTTTGTTTGCTCTGTATAGCCCCCCCCCCCCCCCCCCCCCCATGACACCACTGGAAACTGCTGACCCTTGTTCTACAGAATTCATGTTTTATATTACGTTCTTGAGATGTTAGTAAAGAAGATTAATTATGCAGTATTTTAATGTTGGCTGTAGTAAAGATCTTAGACCTGTATACTTTTGTGCATGTAACGGCAATAAATAATTACTACAACAATCTTTAACTAAAGTTTATATTTGAACAAAGGCCCTAAGAATTAACTTCTTTTCCATAAACTTCCATTGTAAACAATTCACTCGGTGCATAACTCAATACGCTGTGCGATATTGATAGCATGCCATATTACCTTACAAGTATATCTGCTACGTAAGCGATATTAATACGTAAATTACTAATTGGAATCTGGTCATCTACCAATACCTTCCATAATATACATACAAACATAATTGTTGGAAACAAAAATTAAAGTTCAATGTTACGATTAAAAGAAGCTGCAGAAACATTCATTCATTGTGCTTCAAAACCGTTAAACCACATAATTTGTATGGTTGTGTCAAGTCCCAGTTGTGCTAACGTCATCGATATAATGCCATGTCCACAATGCTGTATAACTTGTAACTCTCTCCATCTAGCTGCCTAAAACTCGATATTACGACAGCTTGCTAAATATTTAGTCCGCGACTAGCTTGGTTTCTCCGTGGCAACTACAAAATGTGGTTGCCATGGAGCAAACGTTGCTTGCGGAGTGCGGACTGAATATTTAGCAGGCCGTCGTAATATCGGGCCTAAACAAGCACTCTTGTCAACATGCAATATCTCTTTCTTACAATGTTCTCTGTTTCAGGTTGTTCGACATATGTCAGTGTCAGTCACCAATGCACCACTGCACCACTGCACCACTGCCATCCATCGCTTCTCTCGACCATCTCGACGACGATCTGCTGGCCACACTTCCAACGTCTTCATCTCTCCTCTAGACAATTGATCTGCTGGCCACACTTCAACATCTTTCTCTCGACTACATGCCATGCACACCTCTGAAGCAATGAGCTTGTAAGCATTCTACATGCTAATCCCTAACCATTTGCTTTTTCAAGGCCATTGGACATAGCCTCCTACTTTTGTATGTCATTTGTGTGCAACCTTGCTTGCTCAATACATGTTGTTGAACTCATGCTGTTGTGTTTACTTGTTATTTAACCTTTTCTTTCCCATGCTTAACCCTTCGTGGGTAATTAAACTGATAGTCTTTTTTTCCATCCTTATTTATTTCCAATAATATTACATACAATAAATAGAATTATTAAATATTTCTATAAATTTTATGAAAATTATAATAATTTTCATAAAATTTATAAATATTTCTATAAATTTTATGAAAATTATAAAAATTTTCATAAAATTTAAGAAATATCTAGGAAAAATAGAAAAAATTAAGCAAAAAACATGAAAAAATGGCCAAAAAAAGCCCTTTTATATACCCTAAGTCTTTTTGCATTTTTCAAGCAACCAGGTTTAGCATCGAAACTTTTCAGCTTCACAGAGAGTTCACCCCAATGCAAAGACAGGACTGACGACGGAAATCGAAATATTTTCCAACAATTCCATCATCAGTCCTGTCTGAGCGAGAGGATCGGTCGCATGCAAAGATACCAGCACCACACTACGTACGCATACAACAATGAGCATGAATAATTGGAAGCACAGATCAGACAACAAATTCATCGTGAACTAGTTTATGGACTTAGTATATTTTTTGAAGGTCATCTAGAGGTTGCGACCTAATTTATGGACTTAGTATATTTTTTGAAGGTCATATAGAGGTTGCGACCTAATTAATGGACGTAAACTAGTTTATGGACTTAGTATTTCTTTATTTATTAAATGTTTCTATTCATATTATATACAATAATATAATAATAATAATGAATAGTGTTGGCATGAAAGAGCACAACTCCAAACACAAAGAGTGTATTCATCTAGAAGTTCCGACCTAATTTACCAAAGTGTATTGACAGTGAATTGTGAACTGAATGCAGGAATAGGCAACTCTCGAAAATCACAAATTTGGTGCTTGCGAGTAATGGCTGACGTCAACTATAGAATCTAGTTTGAAAGCAATTTTCCTGTTCACAACTGAAACGAAACAACTTTTGCGTTCTAAACTGTTGAGGAATTCAAGATTTCATTACTCAATTTTTAGAAGTAGACCTAGAGTACAAAATTTGAATTTCTATTTTGCCCAGACGGTTTAAACAACGATACTAAAAACAAGTTTTGTTGCGTCACGGCGACGACTGAACATTACTAATCAAAATAGAAGGACTCTACATTCTAATTATAGAGAATTAACACGGTCCCAACTCCCAATACCCTCTGCTTATACCGTGCCACTAGTTCAATTGAAAAAGAAATTTGAATGAATTGAATCTGAATTTAGTTTTTATTTTATCCTTCCCGCTAATGACGTTTACGCCCTACAAGGTTCCTTTCAGTTCGTAGGTAATCACTAATCAATAAGCAAAACTCTGGGCTAAAAAACATTTCCCTGATTCTTATCTGTTCCGATGACTCTATCTCGCTCTCGCACCAATGTCAAAAAGAAGCAAATTTTCGAGGGTTGCATATTTGGTTAAAAAGCGTTTTATCTTGTCGCGGCAAACTATTATGTGCTTCCAAATGTATTTATGCTCAAAATTGTAGGGTACAACAATAGATCTGTTCATTTTGGCAACACCAATTCATTTTATACATCTTTTAAATAGCGGATCTTAGTAAACTCAGTAATGCGTAATGACCTAATCGTTTTTTTTTTTCTGTAATCTAATCCCGGGTTGAAACTCTTAGCTCGCTGTCACAAACCTTTAAAGGCTGTGCAAACCCCGAGTCCTAGTCTGTGTGGAAAGGTGCCGGCTACCCACAGAATTGAGAGTCAATAGCCACTGGAAGCTAATCCAGCACAATGTTTACCCATTCATTTCTTTTAAAACCAATGACTACATATTTACTTTGATGTCATGAGTGCTTGTACTTTTGTACTTGTGCACATTCAGGACTATACTGCTATCGGCGTAAGATACAAGGTGTTGTCGTCACGGATTATGTAATAAACGATGACAGGTATCAAGTAGGGCTGGGAGAAAACGGTTAATTTTGTAAACGTTTATTTTTCCGAATTTTTCGCGTTTAAACGTTTAAACGTAACACCCCTCCAGTTCACAAAATGATAACAAAATAGTGAGTTATAATGTTACGAAAAAACATGTTCAACGAAATAACACGGTTGATTTACTATAATATTCATTGTTGATTATATTCCCCACCATTGTGTCCAACTGTCCACAGTCGTTTTGACTCCACACACTAAGCTATGCCTCGTCGGCTCGTCGAAGAGCCATTACATCGGAAAAATCTGTGAATTTGGTTTTGACACGGTTAAACGTATATAAATGTTTGTACACGTATATTTCCTCGCGGGCGTTTACACGTTTAAACGTTTACACGACTCAGCCCTAGTATCAAGCCATTTCTCCTCCACCTTATCACCTCCATTCGGTACCAGCTAAGCGCTCGCAAGAAAGGAATGCAGGGACGGTTGCCGTGGACCGCAGAACCATTAAGCCAGGTGTCATTGTTAAAAATAGCAATGTTTTGATGTACAGTAGTTAAATGTTACAATTTCTCAATTTCTTTTCAGATATATGGAATAATCACAAGAAATTGATATAAAATAAACTTTGTATTTAAAAATAGCTTGTATATTAATGATTATGACTTAGTCTGAAAATTATAATAATGATGAGACCATTGCTATAAAATTGACGGTTTTCAGCTATTTTTAAAATTCTAAGTTAATTTTATACCAATTTTTCGTGATTATTCAATATATCTGAAAAGTAATTGAGAAATTGTAAGATTTAACTACTGTAGGCCTACATCAAAAGATTGCTATTTTTAACAATGACACCTGGCTTAATGGGTCTGCGGTCTACCGCAGTCGTCCCTGCATTCCTTTCTTGCGAGCGCTTAGCTGGTACCGAGTGTAGGTACTAGGTAGTAAGGTGGAGGGGAAACGGCTTGATACCTGTCATCGTTTATTAGATTACATAATCCATGACGACAACACCTTGTATCTTACGCCGATAGCAGTATATTTTGCCACCCTCTTTACAGTAAATTAAAACAATACTATATTGCCGGCACAGGTTTACAAGACAATGCAACCAAGCTGATCAGCTTCAACAACAGCCACTGACTTTCCTCAATCTATTGCGATATGCATCTGTATATTTCCCCTACTCTTCAGTTGGATGTTAAACATTTTACTGGTAAAAAATTGGTGCAGCCAAAATGAACAGGTCTTTTCTAAGTATACCAGTGGCACTAGACACACAAACATAAGAGCCGCCAGAGAAACCATGGCCATGTGCAAATCAAAATCATGCGGAAAAAATCCGTGAGAAAGCACGAGATTTAATTTTACTTGTGTCCATTTGTGCAAGTCCGCATCATGATTTCCAGAAGGCCATGATTGCAGAGAAATATTGAACTATTTACGTGAACAGCATCAAGAGGTTTTAGTCTTGCAACCAAATTGTACTACAACTCTCACGACACGCCCAACAGAAAGGTTGTGAGAAACGCTAGCAAACTAAGATATAACCGAAAAATGTAAACGAACTGAGTGATGTTGAGGGGAAAACGGCCAACTGCGCACTTGACTTTCAAACCCTTTTGAACCCTGATTAAGTTATTTCTTATTGTTTGTTAATGTGACGACTGACGACAAAGAGAACAAAGTGTCACGTATACGCAGCAGCGTGCGATTCTGCAGAGTGCCAGAAACGAGAGTGAGACAAGAGATGCCGGCAGCCCCAGCGAGAGAGAACAATCACAGTCACGGCTAATGTAAGATATTAAAGAAAACTTTGGACATCGGTTCAAATTGGGCTTCAAAAAATAAAACTCCCAATGGCGTGCCATACGAAGGAATTAATCTCACAAAATGAGCATGGATTTATTGATTTTAAACCAGAAAATAGCAAAATTTAGTAACATAACCGGTATATACAAAATTGGTACCGAATGGACAATAACAACAAAATTCACAAATTTTACATAATGACTTAAAAGCTTCAAGGATTACGTTTCTTTAAAAAGATAGATTTAAATTTAGTGCATGAGTAATACTACAGAATGTAAGCCGGCAAGGGATCCGCGTGTTTCCAGCACAAGTGAATATCGATACTCGATAGTAGTTACATAGCTAAAATAAAAAATACATGAACGATAGATAAGGTTGAGTAAAATATGGCTTTTAGTTTTAATCAATTAATCGGGAACTCGTCATTTCAAACCACGGCTCAGCGTCTCCCTCACGAAGCTACATCTGCTTCGCGCCCTTACAGAACGACCGGAGCCTTGCCTTTCTTCTCAAGTGGCAATACGACACCCTTGCGCATGAATGATGCTGTTCACGTACATAGTTCACTGTGTAATGTACCGTATTATGCCCATTATGTAGGCTACTGGTAACACGGTCATGGATGGATTACAAAATCAAAAAATGTTTTGCCTGTCTTTAAGTACCTGGTAACAAACATATAAAACTGAAACCCTTCACACTAGAATGCATTGCATTACTAATTCTGTACAGCACAAAATGCCAATATAATCATCCGTCGTGAAACGACTTTCTACAGGCTTGAAGTTATGTTAGAGGAATAAGTCATGTAATACTATCAAGTACAACTAAATGCAGTCACGTTCCTTATCACAGACATGTTAGCCTTCAGCTACTGTAGCTTTGTGAATTGAATATTGAATTAGGCCTGATCATGTTTGTAGTAAATATATTTATAAGAAAATTATCTTCATTCATTGGATTAATGTGTTTCTCAAAATATTATTCTCAAACAAATCACTGTAAATAATTGTAAACTGTCTAGTACAAAAACAGTAGACTTGTAATCTTAAGAGGTAATAGTAGATGCTGCAAGTTTATCTAGTTTGGCCCACACACGTACGGTGGCTTAACACAACACATGAAACCGATGAAAACATAACTAGAGTAGCGGTAGTGAACTTTTGTAATCCATCCAGAACTGTGAAATAGAAGGTTGAGTATAGACCGGCCCCTACTAAAACAGTATGGAAACATGCGAGCAATGTACTACATTGAATTCTTTGTCAATCCTATTTAGCATTTAAACTCATCTGAAACCCCCTCGTTAACCACAAACCAGATAAACGTATGACAACGTCTTGATCTAAATCCTACATCAAGTTCTACTTATTCCCCGCAGCTTCTAATTATGCCTCACTGCAAGAGAAGATTCTCATACACTGATTCCCCCTTTCACCTGCTCCCTGATACCTTTGCAGATATTTTATGTACGTATTTATTTAACTTTAATCTTATTCAGTAATGAAACCCATTTACAAAGGAGGACAATTTTGAATTTACTTTAAATTAAATCAATAAGCCTACCTACGATATAAATGTGTGGTAGGCAAATATATGCAAGTACCTTACATGCTAGACTGGTTTCCATACTGCTTTAGCTTTACTTGTGTGTATGTACTCCACTCACGGCAGCTCTAGAATGTGTATCCGTATTGCACCGCTGGCATACCCACCACCAACTACTACATAGTTAACACTAGGCAACAGAACACAGTTCACAAGAGAGCATTAGGTCTAGGTCTATATGTCGGATCTCTATGTCGGATCTGTGTCGGACTAAGATTTGTGTCACGACGTTCTTTAACCCATTCAGACATCGTTTGTTTCCTTTTAGAAAATTAAATTCTGCAATCACAGTCAATGATACAAATAGGATATACAATTTTTTTGAAAAAAAAATTTTAATTTTTGTTCTGGCAAATTTTGGATTTGGTATAAATCACAGATTTTAGAATTATATTCATTTTTTTAATCCAATCTTGAAAGAATGTTTTTATCTCGATTTGTTGTGGTTTGTTTTTCATGTGGGCCTATTTAGCTTCAAAATTTTAAGAGCACAAAATCTTGAAATAACCAGAACTTTCTTGGATTTATCTTTCTTCTGTTCTTATTATACTTCCGGACTTTGAATCCTCAATATTAATAACCTACTAATTATTAGATGTGCATCATTTTTATGGTATGTATCAACAAAGTATTGAAGTCACGTCGGGGGTGCCGCTGTTATTTATAATGTTTATTAATGCTATAGGTATGGTAGGGGAATAGAGTCAAGATTAAGGTTGTTTGCTGAAGATTGCGTCCTGTATAGGGTGATCTTGACCTGACATCCTTTTAATTATTAGAAATATAAGGGGGGGAAGTATACCAAGTTGTTGCAGGTTGATTTGAGAAGGATAGAGGAGTGGTTTACCGATAACAGGAAGGGATTGAATGCAGGAAAATGTAAAGTGGTTGGGTTCACACGTAAATTAAAAGGGGATGTGAGGGAGTATTTTCTTGAAGGGCTAGTTCTAGAGAAGGTAAAGAAGTACCTATACTGATAAGTATTTGGGGATTGTATTGGCAGAAGCTTTGGGATGAGCGGACCAAGTGCAAGAGAGTGTAAGGAAGGGATATAGAACCCTAGGGTTTGTTATGAGAGATCTGAAGGGAACTAGTAAGGAGATAAAGGATAGGGCTTATAAAATGGTGGTTCGGCCTATTTTGGAATATGGGGGGGCAGTGTGGGATCCATATAGGAAGGGCGAGGTCTTGGAGCTAGAGAAGGTGCAGTGTAGGGCGGCAACGAAGGTTACGGGACAAGTTAGGCGATAGAGGTATGAGGAAGATGTCAGGGAATGCGATGAGGGTGTATGATAGCGTTACAGCAATGATGGGGGAGCTGGGTTGGGACTCTTTAGAGGAGAGGTGAAGGAGTGATAGGATGTGTAATCTATACTAAGCAGCTAGGAGGAAAAGAGGGTGGGGGGAAACCCTATGCAGATTGCAAGGAGTATAGGCTACAGAGGGAGGGGGATCATAAACGGACGTTTCAGCAACAGGTGGTAAGAAGTGATCTGGGTAGGTTTGGATTTGTTGAGAGAACAGTCAGGGACTGGAACGAGTTACTCGAGGAGGTTGTTGAGTGCAAATCAGTAAGGGAATTTAGAAATAGAATGAGGGATACGAAGTGATGAGGGAGGGTGTGGGGGGGGGAGGTTTAGACAGGTTGCCACCAGCCAGTTATGGCTTATTTGCAGCCTTGAAGTGTTTAATCTAATTAAATCTAATCTAATAAGATGACGGATTTGCGAGTTTGAAGTACACATGAAGACATAATACAAAATATAACGAGACGTTTCGACCGAGGTCTTGCTCACTCGAGAGAAGAATGGCTACTGCCAGTAGCCATTCTTCTCTCGAGTGAGCAAGACCTCGGTCGAAACGTCTCGTTATATTTTGTATTATGTCTTCATGTGTACTTCAAACTCGCAAATCCGTCATCTTACTACACGAAGGTAAGCTGTTGGATCCTTTCCTCACTTAATATACCATTCCAGCCGATTGGCACCTACTTTCATAACCTAAATCTAATCTAATCTAATCTTTTTTTTCCTAACTTCAAAAATAATTTGTTTCACTCAAAATAATAATACCTACATGCCTATGGCCTTTCATATTTTTACAGCCCTGTACCCTGTATGTACGTGCAGAACTCGTGATGTCTGGATGGGTTAAACAAAGCTACAATTTCATCATCCAATGCAAGGGATCCTAAAATACGAACACCCAATTTGAACTGAGTTGGAATGAACGGGGGATTACTATGCTAGGATAAGATGGGTGGACGTCGACGAGTCATCTAAATGTTTACACTTTTAAGTAAATGTTTCATCACGACATATCTACCATATAATACGTCTTTTTTATCGCGTTTTGAGGTTTTAGATGCAAAATCGGTGTAAATATATAGTTTTGAAATCGCTACAAATTGCTAATTTTACAAAAAATAAAGAGTTCTTAATCCTATTGAGCATTATGTAGTTAAAAACCGAACTGCATTAAATTATTATTATTATTATTAAATAGGCTATCTACACATAATTTTTTTATTAGAAGAGCAAGAAACCCCCTCATATCCAAGGTTTTGAACTTTTGATGTTATAAAAAAAAAATAGATATAGGCTATGTTAACTTTAGAGAAAATTAATGCTAAAAAACATATCTCTAGTAGGCTATAACGCTCAAGGTTGTACTTCTTAAGTTTCTGAGTGATGCCAGAATAAGCTCCGTTTGCCTCTACGATGCAGGGTTTACAAATACAAATATTACAAATAATACAAATAGGCCTAAATATGCCTCCCAGACACTAAAAAGTATTGTAAGGGAGTCTATGGAGTGTCTCTGTGGGATGCCATGGTAGGTAGACGGGCTACAGGACTCAAGTAATTGTTGGTTTACGTCGGCAGGTATTCACTAACAACCGCACAAAGGTGTTGGTATAGAAAATATCCTAACTACCCTTGAGCTAACTAGCAAGACGGTGACCATTGTAGGGGCAAGACGCCCATAAGCACAAAGATGAAAATAGGTTCTAACGACTTTCGTGATTCTGTGCTTCGATAAAATAGTATGTAGCCATGACCATGAGCCATCTTTAGAATGATGACAATCACTAAGAAAAACGTTACCATAACTTAATATTTATGAAAGTGGATTAGGCTTATAAATACCAGTGTCATTACTCTCTTGTGAACTGTGGAGTAGGACTAGTGTTCACCACATAGTATCAACTACTATGACATTACTTTGTCATAACTCTGAACTCAATGAAATCATCAATCACAGACTTGAAACAGGCGCAGTCTAAACGTGGAGCTTAACTCGATGTGAACGATCACCACTCAAAAATGATATGATTAAATAAAAACTTCGACAGAAGTTTGTGTGTAGGTTTATGACAGAATTTTAGCAGAGGTTTTAAATTAACACATTGTACATTTACTACTTATTTTCTTGCCTCCAGAAAAGCAACTTTTGGATTAAAGTTAAAAAATAAATTAAATTAAAACTAAAATTAGCCTAAATTAAAATTAAATTTCGATTTAATTCTTAAGTACCTACTGGACGTTGTTTGTTTTCATTGTTGACAATTTCACAGAGTTAAAAGTTGCCTTGTCCACTCTGTTATCCTACCAAGCATGCAATAACGGAACGGGCTCAGGTCTTTTCTACACCCCATAATATGATGTGGTCCCACGACTGGCTCACACATGTTTCCTCAGTCTATGTCCAACGCCGGCAGTCGATGTCGATGCTCGCGGTCTCGAATACACCCAGAGTCGTCGACTGAAGTTGATGTCGGTGTACGAAACTGGCAGACGGTCTTGCAGTGTTACTGAAATATGACGCACACTTTTGAAATGTGAAATACAACGCAGAGTGTATTATAGATATTTACCTAGACCTAAGTAAACATAACTTAAAAAACCAACGTAAATTGACTGGATTAAGTATCGGAATCACCTAGACAAAACGCAATGCATTAAGCCAATTCTTTGTTTAGGATTTTGATGAAAGATAACCTTTAAAAAAAATATAAAGGCCTAGGGCTACTATAACTGTCCAGTTAATAAGAAATTGTGAAAAATTAATTTGGGAATTTACTGGACATGAAAAATGAAATGAATCAGGCCTAACACACTGAAAATAATCTAGCTTTTAGATGCCTGATGAGCAAGGTACTACTTGTTGGCAGGCTTGTTACTAATTAATTTTGTTTCGAAACTTAAAAGTAACTTACCACTTGCACCTGCTGGCTCATACAGAAATCCCACGACGACACCAGGCCAGGCATGAGTGGCCTACGAACCTAACCTGCTAGGAGAGAAAATACAAACATGCACAGATATAACACGTAAAACACGAGCTTAGAGTTCATGTGGATCAGAAGAATATTATCAGTCCATTTCTGCCACAGTTCTTGAGGTCTTGATGTTTAGTCTTGATGTCGATTAAAAATAGGCCTATTATGTTTCAAACACGATTTGTTTTACAATTTGATTAAACATACAGTAGCCTATATCAATTTCAATTCACGTCGATCAGAAGAATATTAGTCCATTCCTGCCACAGTTCTTGAGGAATTATGTACAAGTTTAATATATAAATTAATATTTTTTCAGGATTTACTTTTAGAACACTGAAGTGAGTCTTGATGCCGATATCAAAACCTATCCTATGATCTTAGCTTCTTGATGACAGACCAGAAATGAGTTACCAGGGTCTAAGAAAATCTTGATGTTTCTGAAACGAAAGAAATAGCTGAATTTAGTTCTAGGCTACCTGTAAAAAATGAAAGCTGAACCAATAAGCATTTTCACTTTTAGGTTAGCAGTAGGCCTACACAGTAAGCATGTATATCATAGTCCCTGTAGGGCTAGCCCTAGCCTAGAGCATCTACACCAAACGGTTTTTATCATTTAGGTCTAGACTAGCTACATTCTGCTTAGGGTAAATCAGTACTTGCAAGAATCAATTTTCATAAACGTACCAGCTTGAAAGTTCATGTCCATATGTGAAGTGTCCTCGTGGGGTTCGTCAAGGACCAGGGCTAGCGCAGCATTTGGTCACGATCTGACATTTCGCTGGCGACTCCATCCTCCACCTGTCAACAGATGATATCAATGGTCAAGAGGCTCGTCAGACACATGTGACCACCAAACCTGACCGGCACACCTGTGCTCCACTGCCTAGAATTAGGTAAGCGCACAATATGGATCTCACCCACGAAGTGTTATAACTTTGCAGTCAGTGCACACGAAACTGTCTACGGCACTGGAACCCACCTCGACCGGGTCCATCTAATGTTCGTCTATCAATCGTGGTTGTCGTTGTTCTATCAACTTTTAATCAACTTATTTATTTTCATTAATCAGCAACCATAGGTCTCTAATTTCCCTGTTAGAGTAGCTAGGCCTATGCCTAGGGTCTAGGGCCTAGGTAGGTAGCCGCGATCAACAAAAAGTTGCGTTGGACTTAGGCCTAGGTAGGCCTAAGCCTAGCCCTAGGCTACAGCTCAGGTCTAGGCCTAGCATTTGATGTAGGTCTACTAGCCTAGCCTAGGCCTAGGCCCTACAGCTTGAAGCCTAAGCCTACCAAGTAGGTTAGGCTAGGCCTAGTTAGTAGGCAGCTTACTGAGCTTACATTGTTGTGGCGGCTACCTACACTAGAGACTGTTTTAACTTATAAAACACGACACTGGGCCTAGGCCTAGGCATCATTGGGTTTATACAAATCCAACAGCCTAATGCTTGTAACCGACACTATGTAACACCACTAGGCCTATTCACTTTGTTTCTGCAGTGTTTCTCTCGAAAAGAGTCATACAAAAATACCTTGTATAGGCCTATGTCAAAGTGCAATGGTGCAATAATGAACAAGGACATGAACCACGTTTTAGCCTAGGCCTAGGACTACCTGTTTCCACAAGAAATGTGTAGGCCTAGGTCTACGTATAATTAATAAGAAATTGTTCTACTCACTTTTTTTATAATTCATAATGGTTGATACGTGATTATGATTACCAATGTGGTTGTGGTATATAAAAACAGAAATTTAATATTATTAGGAAGCCATTTTCCGGGACGGGACAGCGAAAGGTAAACACTAAACAGCTGATGGATTCAACGCAACGGTGGAGTATTGACAGCGATATATATCGAAGGTCGAATAAAATGTGATAGAATGAGATATGTTCGATCATTCGATTATGTAAAAATTCAGCAACATTTTAAAAATTTACATTATTAATTAATTTGTCACATCTCATGTCATGCAAATTCCAAAATATGGATAGTCGAAAGCCAATAAAACTGTTCGTTCTGTAGTAGAAGTCGCACTGCACTAGGGTTGCCATATAAGCTGTGGTGGTAAAAAGAGGACATTTTAATAAAGAATGATGTACTCAGGGATTGATGCATATAGTGGGGCAGGGAGGGGTGAAACCCCTAGGTGTAAAGCCTGATGTGGATAAGGTCTACAACCTTATGGGCTAGTGAGAGAAATGAGTTTTCATAGCCTGAGGTGATCGCAGCTCGCAGTGAAACCCATAATAGGTGTAAAGGCTGATGCAGATAAGCTTGTAGTGGGCTAGTGAGAGAAATGAGTTTTCGTAGCCTGAGGTGATTGCAGCTCGCAGTGAAACCCATGATAACTTCGTCGTTCACCGGTAGAACCTGTAGCACAGGCACGGGGTGGATCACGAGTGAATAAATAAATAAATAAATAAATAAATAAATAAATAAACGATACGCGGGAAACAATAGGGCTTGTCACAATCACAGAGTGGAGCTGGACCAAGTAGGTTTCATTCTGTGACTTCTTCAAGTTTTAGCTCTGAAGATGGGTAGTGTAACCTGCCCGAATCGTCAGCTTTTAAGCGATAATCGACGCGGCTATACCCGAAAGCCAAGTTCAAGTTTATTGATTTACTTGAAATTGTATTTTTAAGATGATATTTATGTTCTATCTATGGTATGATAAAAGTTTGATAGCAAATAGGAATTGTATGAATATTAATGTGAATTTTTATTATAGCAATGTTAATGTTGGTACAAAATACACACTTTTTTTACAATCTAATTCAGGGTTCAGGGATATAAATAACAGAAATACAATTATATTTTCAATACAACATAAAACTAACTATAGATACTTATTTATACTGGAACATACCAGTCATTTGCATATTTGACTAATCTGTCAACACGGTTATCTACACAGTACACATAACAAACTACGTACAAACTTGTAGTTATCTACATTCATATTCGGCAAGCGAACATAGTCCTGTACAGATAGAGGTATCACGTTACACAGTAGCGCCTGTTGGCCTACGTAGAGTGGTGTTACACCTTATATGGGCACACAAGACAACCATTCTTCCACTAAAGAACTGCTACGCTGTAGATCCGTCTAATTACCGCCAAGAAAGTTGGTCTGCAACGGAACGATCTGGTTCTTGACGTCGCGGCCGTACGGCTTACGAAGAAGTCCTGCCGCGTGAGTCAGCTGCAGGGCGCAGTCGGGGTGCGTTCCCCCGGGCAACAGGGCGCACTCCCTCTCAAAGATGGCCGCCATGCCCTCCAACAGGTCCTCGAAGCCGAGCGAGAGAGCCGCCTTGCGCACGCGGTTCAACTCCTTGTAGAACTGGTGCGTCTTGTCGGGCAGCTTGCGCGCGTGTCTCAGTATCTTCTGTAGGTCCGCCTGGATGCCGCAGCTTCGGATCCACACCAGGCAGTTCTGAGAGTAGCTCTTGCGTCCCGCGGGCCTCACGGGGAAGCAGGGGGCGTCCGGGCCCGAGGGAGCCTCGTCCTTTGCCCCCAACATGTCGAGGTCCCCCAACCAGGGGACGGCGTCCGCCCCCGGCTCCAGTATAGTCAGCATCAGGTTGGACTTCTTCTTGCTGTCGGCCCACGAGTAGACCACGCCGAACCAGCCCTCGTCCAGCCGGCAGATGGCGGCCATGTTCTCCACCTTGAGCGCGCCGTGGAGTAGCACGCAGAACGAGGGTGTCTTGCCCCCGCCCCCGCCCCCCTCGTCCTCCGCCTCCGGGTCGCCGCCCCCCTCGTCGGCGCCGTCCCCCGGGGGGTGGGGAAGCACCAGATGTCTCGACACTGCCGCGGGGCTGCCCAGGTCGCTCACGTCCGTGAAGCCGCACACTTCCACCGTGTCGGATATCGACATTGTCACCGTCTCGAACTCGGTCGTGCGGACGAAGGGTCCTGGGGGCGGAGACAACACGACCCTGGAACCCATGTCCCCGCACTTGAGCGTGCCGACGAACGCTGCGTAGTTGGTCTCGGCCAGTGTCTGGAACATGGCGCGGACGCTGCGCTCCGACAGGTCCCCCGCGGGCAGGTGTACCGCCCCCCCCTCGTACTCGCGGGGGTGGCGGAGGCGGTCACCAGGGGCGGCAATGCTCGCCACCGTCAGGCGACAGGGGAAGTTGAAGCCCTCAAAGTCCGGCGAGGGTGGCGAGTGTCCGTCCGTCACCAGCAACACCTGACAGGGGGCCGCCCCCCACTCTGCCAACACCAGCTTGTCTACGCCCCTCAGGGCTGCGTCAGTGTCGGTGGCATCACACGCGTCCACCTGTTGCAGCTTGGCGCGTATGCCCTCGTAGTCACGCGTGAACGGGGACACAATCTCGTGCGTGGAGGAGAACACCACCTGGACAGATGTGCGACAACATTAAGATAGATAGATGTTGCTTTATCGTCACACAGGCGCGGACTGGCTGGGGATGCCGGGATGCGATCGCATCCTGGGCCCCTGGGCAAATCCGGGCCCTTTGGCAGTCCGGGCCCCCGGGCTGCTACCAGAAAGTTCCTAGTATGTTAATACTTTTCTGTATATTGCTAAAATAAATCTTAATCCCACTCTACAAGTATTATTTTGAAATTATAATTGAATTTATTGTAATATTTATAGTAAATATTCAATATAATGGAAATTATTTTGCTGCTGGTAGGATGGCCTCCATAAATCGCGTCCTAAAATCGTATTTTAGGCCATAAAATTAAATGCAACCCCAAAAAATGGATTATTCTGGCATCACACAGGACCCTTATTCTATAACTCCACCGAAACGGATTCGGTCGGAAATTACAACAATTTTGGCCGAAATGGAAACAATTGCAGTTCCACAACAATATAACTGACACAATAATTTCCAAATAGTATTGTTATTAGTTAGATCGTTTTATTTCCTTATTGACTTTTACATTTTGTTACAGACAGGCAGGCAGTTTTTTTTTTTTTTTTTTTTTTTTTACATACATACATACAAGTAATAAATGTCAGTCTTGACCCTCTCTCAATTGTTTCCATTTCGGCCCGAATCCATTTCGGGAGTTTTATAGAATAGGGGTCCAGGCACCCTCACTAGACTCCCATTCAACACTAATAGCTGCCTTGGGAACAATTTTTAATTGCATTTTACAGCTAAACCGTGCATTGTAGAGAGAAATGAGGCTTATTTTGGCATAACATAGGCATTCCTCACTAGACTCCCATACAACACTGTCTGTCTTGGGATCCATTTTTAATTGTAGGCCTATTTAACAGCTAAACCGTGCATTGTAGGCAGGCGCGGACTGGCTAGGGATGCCGGGATGTGATCAAATCCGGGCCCTTTGGCAGTCCGGGCCCCCGGGATGCTACCAGAAAGTTCTTATGATGTAAATACTTCTCTGTATATTGCTAAAAAAAATCTTAACCCCACTCTATAAGTATTATTTTGAAATTATAGTATAATTTATTGTAATATTTATTGTAAATATTCAATGCAATTAATTGAATATAATGGAAATTATTTTGCTACTGGTAGGGTGGTCTCTGTTAATCACGCCCTAAAATCGTAATGTAGGCTAGGCCATAAAATTCAAACTCCAAAAAAAATTGTACGCTTTCGGCGTATTTGCCTCCGGCGGCTGGGGCTTTGCCCCAGACCCTAGCTGCGCCACGCCACCTCGTGCGGGCCCCCCCCCCCCGAAACCCAGCATCCCGGGTCTTTTTATCCCAGTCCACCACTGTGGTCACACCCCATCATACTAAATACTTAGTACAAATATGATATAAAAACATATAATATAATCATCCCAATTGGTATAAGAATCCCACATGGACAAGGCCTGCGTGTGGGACTTTCCCCTGTCCACTTACCTAATCTCTCAATATGGCACGGATACAAGTACAAAATTAATAAACAATATTCAGTCTTCATAACTTCAAGTTTAGTAGGTACATATAAAAATTACAAAGTGCTACAACAAAGTAAAAATAAAATATTTCTTGACCAATTTAAAATAAAAAGTAATAATCACATCAAAATATATATATTAAGAAACCACAGGCCTTTAGTACAAAGTACATAATTACGTTCAGTAAACAAAGACTGACCATATTCTACTTCCCGATAAGTAGGCTAGGCCTACTTTCACCAAAATTTAGACTGTACGGCTGAACATTCAGGGGCTTGTTTGTTTATTCTAGACTAAATTCAATCTTCGTAGATAAGTTATCACAATCGGCAACCATGTTGGATAACAAACAAGACACGCGGAGAAGAAGAGTAATTGTTACAAAGAGTAAGAAAAGTTTGTTTGCACTCTACCCTTGATTTACTTTTGCCACGCGTTTGTTACATTTAAGATTTTCACTAGGCCTATACCATAGTTTCACCCGTTAACATATATTTAAGCAAGAGTCAGGAAGGAAAACGTCTTTACCGTGACAAATCTTTTGTATTTCATTTATTAGGCTCTTTACAAAATATTGCAAAATATATACACAGGTATTTAAGCCTACAATATTTGGGCTGTCATTAGTTAAAACAATAAGTTACCGTATGTACACATGTGGTGCAAGAGTTGTTATTCATTTATTCATTTAAGTTAATTTTTATTATTTTAGTATAACATCAACATGACGTGGCAAGTGACATGTAAGAAAAAAAGTGTTTAGGCCTATTAAAGCAATAACGAAGGCACATTATTGTGAGCAATGAAAAGTAAAAACACGAGTCAATAACAAAAATCGCAACAAAAATGTATTATTAAATTCGTGTTAATTAATCAATTCCATATTGGTGTGGCGTACCAGAGCAACAAACTCGAGCTTGGAGTGGGCAGACAGGTGGTCGAGCACAGTGTTGATTCCTTGGATGGCCAACTTCAAGCGCAGCATCTCCTCGCCAGGTTCTTGCGCAGGCACTTGTCGCAGCATCGACATGGAAGTGTCCAGCACAATTACCGTCGGCATCGTGCACCACTATAAAATACCAAGTGTTACGTTCTAATAGGCCTGCAGGGCGATTCTCTAAGGTCCATGGTAAATTGAACGCCCGTTTTCGACGTTACGAGCCTTACCGCATTGAGTTAGCGATTCTCTACCGTGTTTTATCGACAAAGATCGTTACCACCTACGTTAAAAGTAGCGCGCTACAAAACCCTGCCTTTAGACGTGCGATAAGAAAACATGGTGGACTTTTCAAGCCGTCTCATGTTCACTTCAGCATTTGAACTAATTGATTATAGAAATTTGTTGTGTGTATCGATACAAATATACGATATTTATATTTAAAAATATGTGTGTGAGTAAGGAAATATAATTTGTAGTTATGTAACAAAAGTCTAGAAGTAATTTTGTATCATAACCCTACTTTCCTAGTTTGGCCGTGCCGTCACGGCACGTAGGGTAGGCCTAGAACCTTACTATCTTTGCCTAGAACCCTAGGCCTACTTCTAAGTTCAAACACTAGATTCGTTTGATTTGCTACACCTTTTATACTCTTTGCACTCACTCAATGTTATTTCATGGGATACATGGCATGAAGTACAAAAGGTGCCGGTAAATCAAACGAACCCTAATGCTGCAATAAGTGAAAAAAGTGCAGAAGGTGTCCGGAAATCAAACGCACCCAATGGCAAACGTTCCATTTATTCACGCGTTGTCATTGGTTAACTTTCTATAGTGTACACAGCCATCTCGAAAACATCCACAAACTAATATATAACAGGCGCTGCTCTGCTGCAACGGCTACGTCCTTCGATACGGTTATCGAACGTTATGAAATGGTAGTTGGGAATCGCGCGGTAGCTTATCGTGTGGTAAGTTTAGTACAAGTGTCGTTAAGGTTAAATTTACCGCGCATCTTAGAGAATCGCCCTGCAGGTGTTCAAACCCAATGCTGGTGTTCTAGGCTAGCCTACACCATTGGGTTTGGAATATTTCAAACCCAATGCCTACACTAAAATGAGCTCCTTAAAGGAGGCCGAGGCCTAAGGCTGAAGAGGCCAACATTGCTCTGTCTTTCTTAACGCAAATCATCAAGATAGGCCCTACATGTAGGCCTAGGGCCTAGTCTTATTATTTGATTTTTGTCATTTTCTGCTAGCCTAGGCCTAGGCCTAATTGTTAGGTTATGTTCGGCCTTTAGCTCTACTAAATATAGGTAACCGACTAAAAAGAAACGATATACGAGTCAGAAGTAAAGATCTAGGCGTAATCTAGCCTTAGTAAAGCTAATTAAGTAATAAAACAAACTTTAAACTTACATGCCAGAAGACTGTGTTTCCAAACAATATTTTATGTTTGCAGTTGCACCAACAGTTGGGGTTGCCGTCGTACGACAGACACACGCACCAACCACGAAAACGAAAAGTCGACTTGGAGGTGCTGCCGCTGCCGCCAGTGGCACTTACGTCAACCAATTTAGTTATTTCAAATCAAATTTCAATCAATTTTATTGTAACAAATTATTTGCTCCTTGACAGGAGAGGAAACATTCATGTCCATTATAAATAATACCTTACATACAACAAAAAAACAGTACATGTATTTGCATTACAAATATTGTTTTAGATGTACCGGTGTAACTCTCCTACTTGACCATATCTCGTTTATCTGTGCCAGCACTATGATACCTGCTATAATTCATCTTCATTTCTAGGATACTTGTTGTAGGGTACCCTCTGGGGGCCCGATTTATGAACATGAGTTGCACTGGGTCAGGCAGAGTTATCTCCTGACTGGTACACACATACGATTCTTAAGAGTTGCCCCGAATGTTGTCTCAGCTCTTGAATTCCTATTTGCCGCCACCTGTCACGCCGCGGCAAGCAAGGGGCAATGTACTCGAAACCGGGCCCTGGAGTGGCAGAACACGAAGGGACTTATTTTGTACACCAGCAAGGGCGGAATCATCCAGCCAAAGAGCTCCGGGCTTAAGTTCCGTCTCTTCTTTAATAAAAGGGAATAATAGAAGGGAAAGTTTGATCTATTATCCTCCTCTTTCTGAAGTTAGGATGAAAGCCTGATCAATGAGCTCTAGGGTATACAGCATTTAGTAGGCTATACACGTTTTTTATGTCACCAGTACCAAGCGGCAAGCATACATGTTTGAGCTGAAGGGTACAAAAACTATATAAACAAAATGCTGGCCTAGAGTATCACCCAGCAAGACACGGAGAAGCCCGTGGCAGAACATACAGCATTCCATGTTTTACCACCAGGATTATTAAATCACTCCCTACAAGCTGCAACCATGGAGAGCTGCAGAGATGGAAGTTGGCAAACTAGTGGATCATCAAATCATGTACTCCACCTAAGTAAAAACATCAGTGCAAGTGTGCAACCATAACATTTCTCCATTTTTAGGAATCGAACTAAAATCTAAATCAACAAAATGATTAAGAACTAAACAATGATAAATATAGCTTTACTCACAATATAAGAACATTTATTTAATTTTAAAAGTTAAAGGTCCTCTGTACATATGTGGAAAAAATATATAGGCCTATATGAAAATCTTACCCACACGAAGTACTATGGCAAATAGTGAGCATTAAGAATTAAGATACAAGGCCTATGTTACCTACTTATTAGTTTATGTATTCAATCATCAACAAAATAAGGAAAACAAATTGTAGATTTTATCTGTGTAACAAATTATAATGTCTTGTATGTACCTTGTCTATAATCTAGCATTCATTGGTAGATGAAGGCCAAAGTGGCTTCGATAAGTGAAACTAAAAAGTGAAAACACATTTAATGTCACGGTGTTGGTAAAGGTGGTACTGGTACGTATACAGAAGGACGACCTATCTTAAAATTAACAGTAGCCTGTACGTGGCCAATGGTGACATGAAGAATTCTGGATTGAAAACACAAACATATTGCAGAAACATTTCAACCAACTATACTATCTCACACAAAGGTACTATTAAAGTAAAGTACTAAACTAAAACAAAACCTAGTGTGAATATAAATAAATACAATCAAGGTGCTGCTGAGGGTGCATGATAGATGCTGGAACTAAGATCAAGGAGAGGACAGGCCAGCTAGGCCTACCTAATGTTAAGGGAAAGGTACTCTGTCGTCCTTCTGTAAGCGTAAATTTCACCAGACTGGAACATTATTTCAGTTAGTTGTAGGTAGACACTATTCTATTAGTTTCAAATGTCTTTGTCTAGAATCTAGATGTAACAAAAAACACAATTATTTCCGCTTTGCATGAAATCGAGATGTAGATGTGCAATTAATACTCTCTTATTCGTTGTATTGTATGTAACCACAACGCACTCCAAACTCTTCGTTCCACTGAGCACAACTGTACCAAATACTACTTCAATAATTTCCACATTCCCCACAAAGATACGATAACGCGGAAGCGTTTCAACGTTGGAGCACACAAAGTCCGTCGCGACCTAGTTCAACGTGTCCATGACGCTCCCCAATCTCTCGTGTTGGTACTCGGCCCCGACCGCGCACGAGAGAAGCCTCTGAATGTTGCGCTCCTCGCCCGAGCCGTAGACGTAACCGTTTGCCTTGTCCACGGCGTTTCTCACACGCATCACGCTCTCTCGGTCGGCCACATTCAGCGGCAGGAACGACACCAGGCCGTAGCCCTCGACCAGAGACACCAACGCTGCGTTCAGCCTGGCGTAACGCCCCAGCAGCGGGTCCTCGTCCAGGGACTCGAGCAGGCGGTCTAGGTCGAGCACGTCGGTGTAGAAGTCGAGCCCGAAGCCGAGCTTGTCTTTGTACTTGGCCATCAGGTCGACTTTGGAGAGGACATTGACCTGAGGCAAAGCGATCTGCAGCATCGACGACAGAGACATGAGCAGCGTAGAGATGAACTTGGCTGTGCGGACAGAGTTCAACATATTTAACTACATAAATAGACATCTCAGTCACAAGAAATGATTTTCAGTGGGAAGCATTTATACCATTTACTATGTGCTTCATTGCTATGACGCCTCTAAAGTCACCGTTTACATAACAAGGTATCATATTGATAAATTCAAGTCAAGTTCCAATGTTAAAAAACTTATATATATTAATAAGCCCTTCTGGAATGGAAACCTACAGCAACTGAAGGAAGAAAGAGATCATGCAAGGAAAACCGCAGAGAGGACAGGATGCATGACGGATATGATCAAACTAAGGAAGGCACAGGCCGTACTCAAAAAGCAGATAATTGAAAGCAAGAGGAAAGCATTCGATGAGTTTGCCGAGGGAATAGACTACAGAAAAGATGGGAGTAAGGCACACAACTATTTCTCTCGATTGTGCAACAAGGACATCAAACAGGAGAGAAACGAACCCATTGAGTACAAAAACAGATTGCTGACCGACGATAAGGATAAAGCAGAAGCCTTCTGTGAACACCTATCCAAACAGAGTAACTGTAAGAACCAGAAGCATGTCAAAGTAGAAAAACAGAAACACAAGGACGACAACCTAGACCCATATAATGGCGCATTTAGGCCGGATGAACTTGACCAAGCACTAAATAAGCTGCAATGTAAAAAGTCACCTGGAGTAGACCTGATATACCCAGAATTCCTCAAGAATCTTGGCATCGAGGGCAGAAGTACCATCCTCAACCTGTGTAACATGACATGGGAAGATAATATTCCGGACTGCTGGAGAAAAGCAGAAGTCATCCCCATACTGAAAAAGGACAAAGATGGTAGCAAGGTTGATAGCTACAGACCAATATCTCTCACCTGTATGGCAGCTAAAGTCATGGAGCATATGGTAAACTTTAGATTAAAGAGCTATCTCGAATCTAACAAACTCCTAACACCATATCAGGCCGGCTTTCGGAACAACCGAAGAACAGTTGATCAGATTGCGTATCTTATGCAAGATGCTAAGGAAGGGTTCCACAAACAACTATCAACTATAGCAGTTATGGTAGACTTTAAAGCAGCATTTGACAAAGTATGGAGAGGCAGACTACTACAAAAAATGTATAGCCTAAAAATACCAGCAAATATATACAGATGGACCAAAAACTTCTTAAGCCAACGATTTATTCGAGTCAGATACAATAACAGAAGATCAAAATACAGACAGATAAGAGGAGGGGTGCCACAAGGAGCAGTGCTGAGCCCAATTCTCTTTAATATTCTTATAAATGACCTGGCAGAATACGTCCAAAGCAGATGTGAAGTAAAGGTGAAAATCTTTGCCGACGACGTGGTGATGTGGTACAGTGGAAGAGACACAGAGGCAATGGAAGAGGAAATGAACAACGCATTGAAGGCACTGGAAGAGTGGTCAACATTGAACGGAATGGTAGTCAACGAGAAGAAGACAATGTACGACTATTATACCAACGGTCGAACTGTCCCCAATTTCCAACTGAAGTATGCAGGATCACTACTAAATAAGGAAGATAACCCTGCTTACTTGGGGATGACAATGGACCAAAAAATGAAAGGATCGCAACAAATAGAAAAGATGTGTGCAGCAGGTAAGAGAAGGCTGAGCTTGCTGAAGAGAGTGGCAGGAGTGCAATGGGGAGCAAATGAGGAGACATTGGCAACCACATACAAAACATATGTACGACCCCTCCTCGAGTATGGAGGTGCCCTACTCGTCACGGCTCCTAAAGCAAGCAGGGATGCATTGGACAGGGTGCAAAATCAGGCCCTACGAATAATCACAGGAGGTGTCAAAACTACCCCAATTGCTGCAATGGAAGCAAAAACAAAAGTGCCTTCTCTGGATGCGAGGAGATGCATGGCGGCAGTTCATCTACACGAAAAATTAATAAGACTGGACGAACATGAATGGGACAGAGAACCGCTCGAAAAACTGAAGACTCATAAAACCTTTATCACTGTAGTGGACGAGATAAAGACTGATCTTGTCGGGAACTTGTTTAATACTACAACGAGAGAGAAGATTCCCCTACCTAACATAGTAGTATCTGCACTTGATGTACCACATGAGTTGACAGTGGACGGCACGAAGAAGTCAACGTGTACGAGTGAAGAATGGAAGATTTTATCAATGAGACATGTCCACAGACACTACCCAGAAAATGAGTGGCTACACATTTACACAGACGGCTCAGCAACACCAGGTGCAGGTCTGGCAGGGGCAGGAGTATACTGTAGGGAGTTTGAAGAAGCCCACCCTGCGGGTATGAATGGTAGCAGCTATAATGGAGAGATGACAGCAATCCAGAAAGCACTCCTCAAGGCAAAGGGTTGTACCAAGGACAAAATCGTGATCCTAACTGATTCTAAGGCTGCAGTACAAGCATTAGCCAGCAAGGAGGATGTGGATAAAGACATCAGACAGTGCAAGCTAACGATCCTAAGGCTGAACAACATAGGCAAAATGGTAAAGCTACAGTGGATACCTGCACACTGCAATATACATGGCAATGAGAAGGCCGACTACCTGGCCAAACGTGGGAGCAAGATGCCGCAACCAGCAATACCAATAACCTACAGAGCCGTTAAATCCCATGTGAATGCAGCGATGTCCAGCAAAGTGAAGCAGCAGTGGGTGGAGAAAGGACAAAACAAGACGTGGAAACAATACACAACAACCACAAGACAAACCCCCCACAAATTCAGCAGAAGAATAGAAACCGCGCAATTCAGGCTTATCACACAACATGACCTATTGGGGAAGCACCTGCACCGGATGGGAATATTAGAGACTAGTATCTGCAAGCTATGTGGAGTGGAGGAACAGGACAGGAATCACCTCTTCAGATGTAGTAAACTTAAAACAGAACGTGACGCATTGCCTAACGGCATGAAGAGAGAAGAAAAGGAGGCCTGTCTCTACTGGTTGACCAGATCTTACATGATGGCCTGATTAAGCCAAATGTGGGCATATGATAAAAAAAAAAAAATGCCTAAACCAGAATTCGAACCCTGGACCTTTAACAAAGCTCAACCTTGAACACAGTAATAAAACAGCTTAATTCCGATTTTAATTGCTACTGTATAATATTTGTATCATTGTTTTAGCGTTAATTAATGATATTTGGTTGAAATTGACAACATAGGCCTACACTATAGTAAGTGTGCTTTTCAATTATGTATCTAAAAATAAAAACGGAGGTAACCGGCCTACTTTTTGAGTTATTTCCGTGTGACAGCAAGTCTCTTGCGTTGTGTTGAGGCTTAAAGTCGATGCATTGATACTTCACTTATAATGATATTTCGCTGAAATTGACAACATACACTATAGTAAGTGTGCTTTTCAATTATCTAAAAAAACAAACCGGGGGTAACCGGCCTACTTTTTGAGTTATTTCCAAGTGACAGCACTCTTTTGCGTTGTGTTGAGGCTTAAAGTTGATCCATTGATACTTCACTAAGTAACAGTTCTAAAAATAACCACATGCGTCCTCCCCCCCTCCAGATTCATAGTACTAATTCAATATAACAATTAAATTAAACTATGAAACCTGTTGAGTTGGCGACGGGATATTTTATTTCAGGTTGACGAGTGTAGTTTATATTAGAAATCAGCCTTTCCAGCTTTGTGTAGGTAGGCCTAAAGTGTTCCGATGATTCTCCCTTAGGTGCAATACACCCTAATATTTTGCTTGATACCATGGCCGATTCTAAGCATCAGTACTGTTATAGGGAGTCCATCTATATTAAATATTCTATCTCCAAGGGAAAGAAAAGAGAGAAGCAGCTTCTCTTCATCAAAGTGATAGTGTCACTTGAATAATGTTAAAAGATTAGGCAAGATTGCCAAAGTGTGCATAGGCCTAGCTTACCGGGTTCGCTACAGTAATGCGAATCTACAAGCTGTACGGCACACAGACGTATGTCATTGCTCTCGAGCCTCGCGACAATGTTCTTGACGGAAGAGTGATGCGTATAGAGCTCCACTTGTCCGGGACAGTCGAATATCAGGTAGCAACCTTTGTGTAACGACAACTTCTGGAACAGCCAGTCGATGTTAGTTTCGAGATACTCCATGCAGTATATGAGCGCGCCATTGGGCCCCAGCTTTAAATTGGTCATCACATCTTCCACCGTTATGAGCTCGGAAATGTCCACAGCCGCCTTGTAGACCAGCGCGTCGTTTGCGGGGTCTATGTTCACGATGGCCACTCTCCTTCCGGTCTGTTCGAGGAACTGGCTCATTACGTTGCAATACGTTGTCTTGCCGCTGCCTGGGGGACCGATGACCAATTGCCCGAATACTGTAGACATATCTGCGTACAATCACCAGGACTTGTTACGGAGAATTATGTCCTTGATTGCTTCCAGCGTTTTGAAACTGTCGTCTTTTAAACATATTGAAAACAAAGCCGGCTTGGTCATGGCGGTTTGTTCGGCTAAATAGCGGGCTGCCACGTCTTGGGATATATCATCCTTGCCGAGAATCGTGCTAAAACAAACGGAAGTCATTATTCCTGGCCTGTATAGGCCTACCTAGGAGGTTATTAGACTAAACTTTTTTTTAAATTTCTATCAATTCCACCCTGGTTGACTTACCGAACTTTGTAAACACCGCAGTCCTCGTCAGCCTTTGCAGTTTCAATTGTCACACTAACAAGAGCTCCAAGTTTTTTAAATTGCGATAGAATAACAAAGAGTCGATCACTAGAACCAGAAGAAATGGATGGCATAAGCGCAAGCACAGAAACAACACTCCAGCAGGCAGGTTTTAAGCTATAAGACGATGGAAGCACTGCACCACACGGCACACATCCACAAAGCCTTTATAGGCCTAGGCCCTAGGCTAGACATAGGGCCTAGGCCTAGGCCTAGGGCAAATTCAATTTTCCTGCCCCATGACAGGAACAAACATAACCTATAACTTACTTGTATTCGTTGATAACTATATCAGTATGATTCCCGTCTATAACTGCGGCTAGATTTATGCATTTGAATGTCGACTGCACCGTTTGATTATCTGCACGTTCCGAGTTTAACGATTCTTCCAATAATGATGCCATTACAAAGTGCTGATCATCTTCAGCATCCCGCCAGACTAATCACCATTTGCATGGGGTGTGAAGCTAGCTCCCGGCCCGGCCCGGCTCTCAAAATATTGACCATAACCAACGTACCGAGAAACAAACCAAATCCGCTAACTACAAAAGTGAGCGAGTTTGGAAAAACTCGGAATCATAAATAATATTGCATTATAAAATACACTTTTGTAACATCTTGTCCAGCTTCATAACTGAACTGGGAATGCAATGGCTAAAGGAAATAATAGGTATTATTATTGTTCTTTACTTCTTTATGAGTATTCAATTCATTCAATTCAATTGGTTTTTTACAAATCAATTTACTATATCAATTTTGGGTTTTGTTTACTATTACCATTATTAATATTCTTACATACCTTGTTATGCAATTTGAATTTGGTACAAACGCAAGTAACAATTGACAAAATAAAATAATAATCGTATTGAGGAAACCAACATACATAAAACCACATGCGAAGGCCAGTACTCGTATTATCAAATCAAGTTTTATTTCCACCAATATCAATTTACATCAATTTGGGTTTTTGTTTAGTATTATTCAATTTGTTGATTATAGGCCTATATAGTTTCTTTACAATTTATAGTACCTACAAAGTACACAAACATAACCATTTTTATCAATTTATGCATGACACGTGTGTGATCAATATTTAATTAATAGGTACTTTCGAAATTTACGTAAGACGCCATGGTTTTCAAAATGGTGTTGTGAGAACTGGGCACCGGCACCGGGTACCTTATTTACGTGGAAAACACATAGTATAAAAGCAAACAATCAATTTCAGTACGCAAGTCGCATGGCATTACACCAAAGTACCAAACACAGAAACAAAGTAAATAAACATAATTGTTTCTTATCTTATCATACTGTTTCACTTTGCTTGTTCTCCGAAATTTGAATGCTGGTCATATTTTGTATTACTAAAACAAGATTGTTTTTATCTTAACACTATATTATTTTTGTATCACGACTCATAGGGCATTAGTTCCCTCACAAAGAGAGTCCTGCATACACCCCCCCCCCCCCCCCCCCCACACACACACACATAGTTGGTATTATCATCGATGCAATTAGTATGTCGATCCATTAATCACAACGAGAACGGAAGAGTATTCTATGAAAATTACGCAATAATCGCCGACTAGCCATAGTGTTATGATCAAAGACATTAATTCATGAATGATGTGCTAAAACTACTGTTAGCTGTTGTCTTTTTGAATGTCCACCATCTTTGTGAACAACTTTCTAAAAAATGAACTAAACTGCCGAGCAGCATTAAACAATAACAATTCCGTATCGTGCAGAATCTCTTGCAATTTCTTGTGTATACGAAGATCCTTCTGTGATTTTAAATGATCGCTTTCACGAGCCAAACACACATCAGTAACATTTTGTGATGGCTCACTATGAGCAAATGGTAGTTGTAGGTGTTTAAACATCGCCGTCTTTGTGGAATCAGACCTCATTGTAAATAAATGTGGATCTACAACATTTGTAGCTAACTGATCGACTGACGAATCTTTGCTGGTTATTACATTTACAGCTTTCGAAGACTCTAAGTTCGTTGCTTGCTCAGTGTTGACGCTGCGTTGTTTCGAATACATGTCAGAGAGAATGTCTGGCACATTTCCTTCATCAGTTGACGTTACATCGCCCAAGGCGGGTGATCGCGGATCACCTGTTGTTGGCGTCGCTATGTTATCTTCTTTACTTTTTACCATTTCCATGGACTTGGGCATCGTTGTTAGATCCGTTGGGACGCTACATAGTTCCGAATACATGTCCGCATTTGAATCAGTAGACTTAAAATACGTCACAATGTCTGTATCAGCCACAGTTGTTGTATTTGATTCAAATGAATTTAAACTTGATGGATCTTCTTCGTGAGTTGCAGCAGTGTTGGATGTGGTGCCGTGTTTTCGAGGTGGCGCTGTGTCAGTTCCTTCATGTGAATGTTTGGATGGCGCTGTTGTATCATTAGTGGCTTGTGCGAACTTTTCAAACGAGTGTGTTGGCCTACGTGAATTTGATACGGTCTTCGTTAAACTTGCAGTTCTGTTTATCTCAAGCGATTCTGGTGGTAAGCGTGATACTAGAATGTGTGCAACATTAGTTCCAGATGTAAGTGCAGTTAAGTTTGCTTTGGATATTGTACGTAAAAATGTATTTTTAGCAATACTGGTTGCAGTTGTGTATAATTCTGGACGAAGTAAATGAGCTACGGACATTGATGTAACATTACACGCAGCTGTAATTGGTTCAAAATAATCTAGAGTTTTCGCACTTATTGGATCAGTTGCAGCTTTGTTGACTTTCAGTGACTGGGGATGGAAAGCTAATACTTGAACCTGTGCTTGAACCGTGCTTGTGTTAGTTGCTGCAAGTGATACTTGAGGGTTGTGAGGTGATATAACTGACACATCCTTAGTTTTACTATTTACTGACGTGTGGATTTGAGAGTGATTATTTTTACTTGAATTCGATTGATAATGAAGTAGGTCTATAGGTGAAGTTTCTTCAACAGTTTGATTTGGATTTTGTTCTCTAACGGTTTTAGTTGGAATAGTTGCCCCTTCAGGAGCAGCCAAGCTGGATTCAGAGATTGTTTGGGATTGCTGTGTGGCTGTATCATTTACTTCATAAGCGATTAAAGATTCAGTTGTTTTATCAGACGTTGGTGTGTGAGTTTGAAATGGTATTTTCTGTGAACTCCATAATGGATTTGATTTATCAGATGCAGTTGCACTTACAGAATTTTCTCTGTGCACAGAAGGTATTGCAGCCATTACATGGTTTGTACAACATGTAGGATATATTCTTGTTAATTTAGGCACATTTACGGCATCGTATTGTTCTGTAGCAACATGTTTATTTACGTTCGAATTTACAGGAAATAATGCCACCTTTGAAAATATTGGAGTGCTCATGCTTTGCTTACTGTATTCCAGATTGCTTGCGTTTGCATCTATTGTATCCTCTTTGGGGGGATTGAAAATAGTCGAATTAGGTCCAATATGAAGTTGCTTTCTATAAGTTACAGAGATTTTTTTCGGCACTTCATTGTTCACGTTTTGTTTTTCTAATGGAAATAACTTTTTTGGAGATGTATTATTGAGTGAATAATAAACAAGAGGAATTAAAATACCATTTCTATCTTTAATAGCCAGGGTGTTGTGTTCCTTAGAATAGAACACGGGCATTAAATGGTGCGTCATTATAGCATTATTCCCGTGATTACTAAAAATATGCGTGTCATGATTTTCGGGTTTCAACTGGCGCCAACTATTGACAGTATATTCTTCGAATTTGGATGGCGATTTGTGATTGCTCAATATTATCTTCTTTGTGGAGGGAGTCGATGGATTACCAAATGCAGGGTTATTGGTTTTTGAACGCAAAGTAGTTTGTTCGTTGTTGTCTTCTAAATCACGCGCTGGTAACTCCATGACAGAAGGTAAGCCATTGTTGTTCAAAGCTCCCAGAAGACTTCTTGACTGAAACAGTGAATAATATTTGATGTGAGCGATCAATTCAAGGCAATTGTGCTTCTTTGCAATTAACGTTTATTTCTTGCAATTTTGGATGTAAGGCCGAGAAGTATATATACCTTTACAATCCCAATCCACACAACAGTTACTAACCTAAGATAAACCTCAAGTACGTAAGCTAAATGGCAAAATTAACCGAAAATACAGAATAATCTACTCAAAACGGGATGCTGACAGAAAGCGCAAAGTTCTGTGAATGGTATTAATTATATTTAATAGCAGAGCATTTCTGGGATTTTCTTAAAAATAAAACAAATTATATCTATATCACTATTGCATAATCAAACAAACTTAAAAATTAATCCGCACATCAAACAGTTTTGCAAAATAATGTTCAGTAATTGATCCAAATTGTAGTGAAATAATATTCGTATACTATAAGAGTTAGAATTACACAAAGAATATCGTATATTGGCTTCCTATTCACCCCAAACCCTTAATTAATCCGACCATTTGCGTAGCCGAGAGATTTGCCTCACAAAATCTAAAATTAGGTAAGTTGGGCATAAATTAATGCCACAATGCACCAGACTAAATAGATGGATATAGATATATAACATCATTTCCTTGTTGCAATACATACAAACTCGGTCAAAACCAGTGTTCGCATGCTCTTTACAGACCAACATGTTATTATTAGTCTTATCATCGTTATTATGATTAGACACCCGATAAACGACATAAAGACTTACCTCACAGGCACTGACTAGGATAGTGATAATTGTGTAAAATACGAGAGTTTGAATGGACATTTTAATTTCTTGTTATAATATCAACCGTCGTATCTGGCAAATAATATTTGATCCGTTGTATAACGAACGCGAAGCGAAGTTGAACTAGGTCTATAGAGAAGCACGACACATTTGAGCAAGTTTCAGTTACGTTGCCCTTGGAAAAATTGCTTACTAGATGTTGTATGTATGTATTCATGTTGTCTCTGCCTATGTCTTTGAAATGGTTTTGCAAATATCTGAGTGCAAAATATGTTGTTATCAAAACAAAGATTGCAAGTACATAATATGACGTGAATCTGTTGTTATTGTGTATAACATTCATCAAAACGTTGGGTGAAGTTTGTACAGTATGGCCTTGACTTGTAATAAACTTGACTTGCGATTATATAATAAACGCTTTACTTTGAATCAAATATATTTCTTCCGTAAGTCTGCTTTTGTCCGTTGGAGCACTGCAAATATTTGAAACATTTTTTTGCGAATAATATGATACTCAGAAATAATAAAATAATATCCAGCATTTTGAAAGATTTTTTCGCTTAGTTAACATTGTCCCGAAGTCAATCAGCTTTGTCAGCTGGCCGTTGAATTGCTTGCAAGCGAAGTCAGCGGCGATTTGTTACGCTTACTCCGCTTGCAAGTCTTTTTCATAACGTTAATATATAGTTGATTATTCATTAGATCACCCATCATATCAGATCATTATTATATTTCCCGGGCTATCTATTTTGATTTTGAAATAGATGTGCAGAAGCGAGATTTGGGGGGCATTTGATAATGTAATTCTGTTCTCTCCGAACGCTCCGCCGAGCCTCTAGCGTGTTTGATAATGTAATCTGAGCGCTCTCAGTTCTGTTTGATATCTCAGAGAGCTTCGCGCGGAGAGCGCTCTAATCGCACAGTGGAAATCGAGCGAACGACAGAGTCCTCTCTGTTCAAGGAACGAAATTCAAATAATGAATCTTAAAAATGGCTGCGCTGTCAGAAGGTCAAGTGCTTTACGAATGCCCAATGTGTGCCTACACATCCGCAATTGAGGAGGAAGTGATACATCACTTCGAGTTCGAGCACAACGAAGCTGCTCGTAAGTTTGAGTGTTAATTTTTCAATACCTTTAATAAGCTTGTGTGCAAATTGATAGGCCTATCACTTTTTTCTGGGCTGGGTCACATGGAGCATGTATAGCCCTAGGCTAGGCCTAGCCATAGCGCCTAGTAATGCTTGTCGTACGCGTGCAATCGTTTCTTCTTCCATATTGTTGTTGAAGCCTTAGTTTAAGGTTGTGTTACTTTTAAAAATGCCGCGTAGCTACTAGTCACGTGACCGCGCGGACTCTGTCTCTCTGCGGGATTTCATTATCAAACGCGCCCTTTGTTTTTACATGTTGGCGCTTTCGTATATTTTTTAGAGTTGAGAGCTATCTTCACACCGGTTATCTCTTGTTGCTCATATAACGGTGCTTATGGCGTTGACTTTTGAGGTTATGGTTTGTACTTTGTCGTCGTCTGCTGCCAAATTATTAACGTCTACACGACATCATAGACCTACCAATTTTTAATCGGAATGTATTTTAAGGAGACTTGTACACTGGTGTCAAAATCTCCATTTACTTCGGAAGAGTTTTGGTCTGCAGTTAATATCTATACAAGAAATCCTCATTCTGTAAGCAGACGTTTATGTGGCACTGCTCCTCTATTTAGTGGTATTCTCGTAGAACCACTTGTATACGATATTCAAGAGCTCTATGATAAGGTGGCCTCATGTAATTTTGACAATAAATCTTGTGACGAGATTTTCGAGTTACTGAAATGTGCAGAAATAGGTCTAGACATTGAGTTACGTTCACAAAATGACATGAAGCAAAGTATTGACAAGATGTCCTCAATCACCATCAACAGATTGTTGCCTCGAAATTCCGATAAATATCGTTCCTGTATGGAACTTGTAATTCTTGGTAAGTATACTAAAGGGTGCCCAGGTCTAGCCTGCAAGGAGTGCCGTATGAGAAGAAGAATAGAATAGGATTTTATTTTATTACATTCAGTACAAGTAGTTATACATAGGTATGAACATTACATACAAAACAATGAATAATGAACTGAAAAACCCACACAAGCTGAGCTCGTGCCATATCCTACCGTTAAGCGATCGGTTCGTCTTCGTCCGGTCGTCGATTCCAAATGTCCCGTAATTTGAGCATGTGTGTCCGCCAAGCCCAAAGTCATGGGTTAGGCATTTTGACCGACCAGTCGGTCGGTCGGTAAGTGATAAGGCAGTGGTAGGCCTAGGCCTGTTAACTCAATGTTATCACAATCTTTATCGTGATCGTAGAAATCCAGCCCGTCAACAATGTTTACAGATCTAGGCTCTAGTACTATATAAAGTGTGTGGGCCTAGGCTATACATTGTAGTTAGTCATACTTCTGATGCAGGCTGACAGAAAAGATGACATATTTAACTCATTTTACCTATTATGGTAGTGATACCGTTGTTACAATGTAATTGGGTGTAGCCCAAGCTTTCCTGTGACCCACATATGTGCAATTCCACAATTAATTTTGTGAATACACTAGTGATCCCAATTGTGTGTAGCCTAGGCATTGAGCCTCAAAGTCTCTGGGGATTTACCAGGTGCCAACCCTAATTTATCAGCCTTTATAAATCATAATTAATATGAGAGGGGAGGTTTTTTTTTTTACGTAACATTCATATGCTCAACTCATCTTGCAATGAAATGTGGTATATATTTAATATGTCTGTACGATGCTTTGTTACAGACAAGAAAAACGGAGTAGCGACATTTGCAAAACTTGACTCCGACTACAATGCATCAAAACCATCTGTAGCAACTCAATATCCGTTCTCAATGCAACTTGTTGGGGAAGAGATGCAGCTTTTAGTTCATGCTGCACAGCCAGAAGAAAGTGGTGTCCTTTGGCTCACCACCCACTTGTTCCCAAAACTAGTAAAATGGGCTTCCTCAACAATCAGACCACAGAGTGATACGATTGTTAACTCTCTTTCTTTGGTATCTATTGACTGTTACACAATACTTTACCAAGAACTTAAAAAAAAGTATGGGAAGCACATGGTTGAAATATGGCCAGAGGCTACTGATCCTTCAAAGTTTGTTTATGAAGACATTGCCATAGCAACTTACTTGATCTTAATGTGGGAGGAAGAGAGACGGGAGAAAGAATGGCCGGAAGAAAAGAAGCAATCATTTGTGGACTTGGGTTGTGGCAATGGTCTTCTAGTTTACATTCTCAGCAGCGAGGGTTACAAAGGTATCGGCCTAGATGTTCGAAAGAGAGGGATCTGGGATAACTACCCAGAAACGACCAAACTGGAAATTCGGTCGATAAATCCGTCAGAAGATTGCAGTTTCCCCGAATGTGATTGGTTGATTGGAAATCATTCGGATGAACTGACTCCTTGGATTCCGGTCTGGGCTGCCCGAAATTCCTACGACTGCAAATTCTTCTTGTTACCGTGTTGTTGCTTTGATTTCGCTGGAAACAAATACCAACGCCAAGACACTTCACGATCAGTGTACGGAGAGTATTTGGAATACGTGCACGACATTTGCATCACTTGTGGATTTCATACGGAAGTTGACCGTTTGAGGATCCCTTCAACTAAAAGGACGTGTTTGGTAGGCAGAAGAAGAACTTACAATGTGAAAGAACACGAAGAAATGGGAAATGTCATAAATTTGATGATAACGTCTCGAAGAGCAAATCAGCCATTCTTTATACCTCGACCGGCCATAGAAAAAGTTCGCAACTGTACCCAACTGAAGAAAGGTGTTGTGGAGGGAGTTGTGAAGATTGTCGTCGATGCGCTGTTGAACGAAACAGCAAACAAGGGTGACAAGTGGAACGCAGGTGGTAAAAAGTCTCTGGGAGAATTAGCTCAAATCATTCCTAAGGAAACCCTTCAAGAGTTGAAGAGCGAGTGTGGCGGTTTACAAACTTTGCTAAAGAATAACAGGTTCATCTTTCAGGTGGTAGGCGGTTTTGTGCAGCTACGTGAGCCTTCACTTGATTCAGCAAGCTCAGTGAATCAGAAACGAGCAAGAAAACGAAAAGTTGGAAATAGTAATAAAGAATCTGTACTGAAACGAAAACAATGCTGGTTTAATGTTCACCACCCTGATGGGTGCCCCTTGTCAGCACTAGATTGTCCAGGTGTGCACTAATCTACATCACTAATGCTGTCTCATCAGGGATCAGAGAAGTGAACAACAATGTCGGACAAATCTTAACGAAATTTAACTCAACAGGGCCCGGAGCCCCGGACACATGGATTTCTCCGAGCACTAGCAAAGAATACCTATGGAATTTAATTGCTATTGTTTACAAAAATTACAATACACTTGTAAGAGTTGTTAGGAGAGAGATTGTGATGTTAGTTTTGGCACTAAGTACTAAGTTTACCGATCAGATGGGGGGGGGGGGGGATGTATTCACTCATGGCAAACTGAAGTATGTTCCTACCATCATTAAAAAATAATTTCATTTAACATCAGCTGTCACCAGTGCCTTTGTGGAAAATTGAAATCATTAGTAAAACAGTTGTGGCTCATATTCATATTGAATTCAGTTATTCTACAACTGTATCAAGCATCTAATGACGTACCATTAAGAGGGAAGGATACCTCTACGTCAAAAACCGCAGAAAATTTTCAAGTTTTAATTATATCTCAAGATAGGAACACAACATCAAAAATCTGAAACTACACAGCGCTGTGGTTTGGTAAGCCCTACACACTGAATGATAAATGTATTTAACGTTATCATCAGTATGACTGTGATAAGTAATTCCTTAGTAATTTAAATAAATCGTTATCACAGTCATACTGATGATAACGTTAAATACATTTATCACTCAGTGTGTAGGGAGTACCAAACCACAGCGCTATGTAGTCTCTGATTTTTGATGTTGTGTTTCAATCTTGAGATATAGTTAAAAAATGAAAATTTTCTGCGGTTTTTGACGTAGAGGTATCCTTCCCTCTTAAACCCCTAACAATCAATCAATCAATCAAGCATGTAATTTTGAAGTTATCAAGATAAAAACAGGAAAAAGAAAAATTTCTACATTTATGCCTGTTAACATTTGTTGCTGCAGTAATAACTAAATAAACAATGGGTTTGTTGATAAATATTGTGTTGCTAGTTCTTACTTGTTATGCATGCGTCAACACAGCCAGGTGATGTCCTGAGCAACCTTGAACAAAGCTTGTCGTACGGGAGTTACGAGACACGTTATTCAACCATGGTTGTATACACAAAAAATGCGCATACTGTTCATATACAGTAGTAATAATTGGCCACATTATTGGTTTTTGCACCAGACGGAAATGAAGGAGACGACCTAATTAGGTACAGACTAAAGAATAAAACATCATTTACAGCTTTTTTGGTTTTATTGTGTTATGTGTTTGCTACAATTGAAAATACATGTGCACAATGCATTTTTATGTTGTAGATCAATGTTAATAATCCAATATTCACCTCTACCTAATGAGTCACGTCATACAAGTCTATTGTAAGTTGCAACACTCTATCAATACATCTGAACAAGCTGTAAATACTAGCACATATGCAAAATAATTAAAGTAGGAATCTTAAATTTGTAATCCATAAAAGGACATGGCCCTATAACACAAGAGCCCCAATCTAAAATGACCTAGATTCAATCATGAGATAGTAAGTCAAGAAGTGCAGCTGCATATCACAGAGGTTTACCAGGTAATCCACACTAGGCCTACACTACTGGACCATTACATTTTGCCAGACACAATTTATCTGAAAACATGATCAATAATTAAGGTTACTAAATTAAACCTACCTATTGTATGTTTGTGCAACTACAATAGGCTTAATTGATTTCTTTATTAGTTAAGCCCACTATTCACTAACTAGCAATGTTTTTTTGTAACAAATTCTAGAAGTGCTTTGTTGGAATTACTGTCAAGCTTTGGACATAGAAAAGCCCAGCTGACAGCTTTTATGTAATTTTACAGTTTAGGGGAAGTCAATAATTATGCAAGCTTTTACCTTGCATGTGATGAACTTTGATCAAACACTTTTTGACCGTCAAATTACTCCTATGATTCACACTTACTAAAACAAAACATATGCTACACGTACAAAGGCACGCGTATGCGTATGTAGAACCAAACAATGCTACAGAGCTGCACTTCCTGAGCATACACTACGACCCTTGATTCAATCTAATATAATATAACTTTCAGGCAGACTGTTCAGCGCTTGAGGCTAGGCCAACCATGATAAAGTGCTCAGATCGGACTTTTCTCCACAACCCTAACCAAAGCAATGAGTGTTAGCGACCATCTGAGGGTTTTACGCCGAGTAGGCCCATCTCATTAAGAAAATTGTTTACACCCCATCACCCTTGAATATTTATTTAAAATGAACACGGACGGCAGTTAAACTATTTGTAGAGATACTGTATTAAAATTTTGTCATGTTTTTAAATTTTTTACTTTCCATTAATGTTACACTAGTCAAAAGTGAACAGTGAAGTGAATGAACATGCAACAGACGCTTGCTGCAATCTACTGTCTGCCACGTCGACCTTTTCTTAGGGTTGTCTAAACCGTGAGTGGCATTTACCTCGAGCAGGGTTCTTGCTAAAGAGTCGGCATGAAAGCTATCATAGGTCTTAGTGGACTTGTTTAACAATTGGAACATATAAGAATAAAATAGAATATTGAAATGATCAATGAAATTTATGTCAGTATTTATAATATGGGGTGTAATATATAATATAAACTTACAAATAAAGCAATCCTTGAACCGCTAGGCGGTCGCCGTTACTAGTACATACGATGATTTGAAACCACTGGAGACGTGTCCACTTGCTGTAGGTATTTCACTTGCAAGGTTTATGGAAGCATCTAAACACCACTTTCCAGCATAGTCTTACAATCAATCCACAACTGCATACCACAAATATTAGCAATACAAAATTAAATACACTGTAAAAAATAGAATCTATTTGAAAGTAGGCTACAGTACGACAAGTAGGCCTACTTACCCGGTATCGTACCAGTCAATGTGCCCATGTGATGTCCCAGGAGAAATATGAGTGTGCATGATGACATTAATAACACACTCCATTCCAGTTTAGTAGAAACGTATCAATAATATATTTGTGCCTACATCATGAATTCAGGTTTAGGTTCCATCTGCCTAGGCCACAACTTTGTACATAGAAATTCTAATGTTGACTTTTGTTTGTGACAAAGTCAGATATGGCACAACACACCATTACCAGTCGGCTTCAGTAGAAATGTTACGTTCTGTTTTACCGTACTAAATTACAACACACCTAATAAATATGGACAAGTATGCCAAATAGGCATGTGTAAATATGGCAGTAACATACTTTGCACAATTTAGTATGTATTGATCTGACCAGATTTGTGTATGTACTAAATCACCACGAGTATTTGAAAGTAGTCGCCTTGACAGGCAGACAGAGAATGCCATTTCAAGTCAATATTTTGAAAGGTTAGTTTGTTTTGCATAGGAAGGTTGCTGTGGTCAAGCTATATGTACACAACAGATTTACAAACAGTGGCACAACAATCTTCACTACAGTAGGAAAACTCCGCACCAGATGCTAAATCTCTTACTTTATCAAGTAGACTAGTTTAGTTAGGCAGTGGTAGTGACTTGGCCTCCAAAAGGATTATCATGTAGCACAAACATTACGGGAAAACATAGAAATATTAAGTGTTGTCTTATCTATACTAGGCACTAATATTATAAACTCTTTGCAATGAATTATAGCGACGATTTAACGTATGAAGAGTGAAACAAACTGAATTAAACTGTTCCCTCCACAATAGCAACAATGTTTAGGATCTCGATGGAAGCTTAGAAAAATGTGTTAGGCAGACTATAGTAACTAAGCCATTAAGTTTATTTATAGCAATGAAAATCAAATTTCAGCTTTAGAACCTAATTAACTGCAGCAAAATGTGAGTACAATTTTAACATGCATACCAAACAACATAAAATACCATTTATCACTGTGGTGTAAGTAACAAGTAACTAAATTGAATGTAAATGTAGGCTTGCTGAGTAGGCCTACTAGTTTTACTTGTATAAATTATGCCATAAGAATAATTAAAACAATTCTTACAATGCACAAAATTAGATCCTCTGCATTTATGACACAAACTGAATTTTTTTTGGTTTATCACTTAAAAAGTATTCACTTATAAACTTGGAACAGTTATGTAATTTTGAATCTACGTTATAACATAACTACCGATAACTGGCATGGTTATGTTATGTATCATCACCAAACTGGTAATAAGAGAATTGATGAAACTCTTACTGCATACCATTTATATACAAATATCTATAAAATTTGCTTACGAAACCAAGTAAACGCCATATTATGTTTAAACTGAACTGAGCCTTGCTGGGTATTCTGATGGGGAAGTTCAGTTTCTATGGCCTATGTATGTTCTAAACAGTTATGCCAACAGGTGTACAGTTAAAATCAGATCCTAGAACAAGGTCGACATTAATGATGCCGATACTAAGAGTACCGCAACATACAGACACATAAATATATGCATGCATCAACATATCTACCGACCTTGAACGAGTTGCTTCACAAGGAACCCACTGAACGAGCGTACACGGAGAATATAGAAAATAGGTTGTTTTTTAGCTGTTCTTCTCACTGGGTGAGGTTTTACAAATGCCGTCACTATGAACTAGAAAGAATTAAAAATGTTTCGAACACTTGAACGTGTAGCTTAGTGAAGCTTTATCTTTAGTTTAGACCTCGAGAACAAATTACCACGTCCAAATACTAGTCCAACACACATGACACAACAGGTTCTTCCATTCGGCATGTGCTGGTTCTCGGAAAAAAAAAAAACATGGCCCGATACTGTACTCGCAATAATGTCCTTAGTTTCATTTAGCTTAAAATTAATTACAAACAAAATGTTTCTAAAATGCATTTTCAGCTAAACTCTTCGACCAACTGACCATACTCATTTTGGATGCTTCAAGTTTAACAAATTGAAGAGTCAGTGCTAACCAGGAACTGGTTCCGACTTAAAATCACGTGGTTAGATAGAACGGAATTAATAGAATACACAGAGTTGGCGTCAAGGTTGCCGTAATGTACGGTGTCTAGATGCCCCTGGCGAGTGGTTTACATGATGGCACATCGGTCGTCCCCCTGTGGGTCGCCCTGCTGGTGATAGAGGTCCTCCCCCAGACCACGCTGGGACGACAGGAAGCCAGACATCTCCCGGTGACGAGAGATCGAGTGCTGCTGGCGCTTCCTCTCACTCGAAGCCATCTCCTCCCCGGCATTGTCCTTCACAAACGTTGTCATCGAGTCGCTCACGAACCATTTCTGCAACACACGCACACAATTGTAAGCCTAATAATATTGTAACTGTCCCTACTATATTGTGACTGAGACACGTAACTTGCTGCTATCCAGACGTAAGGTACACAGTGTAGTTACCTTCCAATACATCATCATAGTGCATTTATCTTGGAATGTACCGTATTTACACGCATAAAGGCCGCATACGATTATAAGCCGTTAGCCGCGGTGCACTTTTTGAGCTTTACTTTTCAGAAAACAATTTGTTTCCGTTTATAAGCCGCAGTTATTACATTCGAGAAAGGACCAGAAAATAACGTGAAGTAATAATTGGTATGTAATAAGGAACTGGCAGTATTCGGTAATAGAGGTTACGTGAGTGTAAGAGCTAATGTGAGGAATGTACTATAGGCACCGTGCGTTAGTACATACAGCGCGTGCAGTGGCAGAACTTTGCAGTTCGGGAGGAAAGAAACAAAACAAGATAACGCCTCGGCCTATCAGCTGTCATTAAATGGCGTTTATATGGAATTGAGGTTGTTTCTTCCAATAATTGTTGCGTAATTGTATGATACATTATTAGTTATGGCTGAAGGGGCAGCAAGAAGTGGCAACAATGGTTGTTGTATTGATGGCTGCACAAATCGGTACCAAAATACATCGATAAGCGTTCACTTTTACAAGTTTACGAGCCTAGCCTACGCCTATCCATATGCTAGCAATGCTAGGCCTATGCTGCAGGGGCCCGATCTGTCCACAGAATGCAACAATGATTTTTCTTTCAGTATACCTAACTTTCAATTGCGTACTTAAAAGAGTCCTACTAGGTATAAACCACAACACATAAAATAAAATATACACTACTTACTTAAATTTTAACGTCATAGGGCGTCAAACTCACTGACGTCTGCCTGACCACTTTCGACGTTGTAAAACTAACCACACCATCTCGAGTTTCCGTTAAATCAAAAACATGGCCAGATTTAAATAATCCTTGCCCTTCAATAAATAATTGCTTTGCCTCATAGCCTGGATTTATTTTATTAAATCCGTATTTAATGACGATACACTTCGTACCTCCCGCGTGGTTTTCCATTGCGACGGTGCAATGTTTTCATACCCGAATTGTGCCAGTCTGACACATGAGCGCTTCAATCGATCTCACTAGCGCGCTCAGTGGCCAAACATGGTGCCTATAGGTAGTTCTCTGCATCCCGTTGGCCCGCTAATGCACTGAGCGCATAAGGGTTTGGGGAGGGGAGGAGTTGGTAATGCGTACGCGAGATGCGCGGGCAAGCGACTGGCAGCGGGCCAACAAAACATCATGCTGTAGAGCGAGGGAGAGAGAGAGAAAGAGAATGAGCTCCCCGCTGAGAGCTGAGAAACCCGCGAAATCTGATACATTTTGTATACTCAATCAATGCCGCAAATGCCCCGACAAAAACGACGACGAATGACTCACTTTGTCGCAGAGCCTAATAATTTTATGCCAGGTTCGAACACAACACCCGTAAACGCAGGATTTTTTTTTCACTTACGAAAATAAGCCGCATGGTGGTTTTGAGAGACACAAAATAAGAAAAAAAGCGCGGCTTATATGCGGGTAAATTCGGATTAAAATTCGAACATTATTTTCTTAGCCATCAATATCAATGACAGATGCCGGACGATGTATAACAGGAATATGGGAATATCAACAATAACACTCATGTCGTAAACCAACAAGTAGTGGTACAACATGGTGGGCATTGAAGAACGAGCATAGGTCATTAGACCTACATTGAAAAGTTACGTATCTCGGTAATAACACACTGTACGTTCAGGGATGCACAGATTTACATTTTTCATCATGGAAACAGAAAAACATTATCGAGACAATAAAGCAGTTTCCAAGTTCGCTTCTACCGCCAGGATAGCAGTTATGAAATAAACTAATTCTGTGCCTCAATGCTATGATGGCTACAAAATCACCACTAAATACAGTGTAGGTACCCACCGAGTTACAAGAACCAGGCTACGTACCTGTCCCTTCATGACCAGGTTGCTGGGAGGCTCTGCCGCCTGTCCGGCATCCGAGGACCATATCGTGACTGTGCCCCCGGCCTCTAGCTTGGCGCTGCGGTGGAACTTGTAGGTGCTCTCGTTGTCTCCGGCCACGCGCAGGATCTGCCAGCCACTCAGCGACACCTCCTAGACACAACCTAGCGTTAGCACTACTCCCGTCCCATCCCGTGCAGTAATGTCTGCTTCTCTAGTTCCTGACATGTAAGACTAGAGCGTTGCAATTGTGAAAAACCCAAACACAGCAACTTATTTTTACCACCCCTTTTTCACCCTATTTTACCGCTTCACAAAATCTATGAAAGGGAGGGTAGGTAAGAATCTGAATTGGTTTTGGGTGATAGCCTGCCCCAGAGCAGAGTTTCCGTAAGTGTGTATACCCTAGCACTTAGTGACAACCTTAGGGGACTGCTGCATGATTTAAAAATATATTATCCTCATTAACATTTCTGATTTTGCATCCACATCTAGCACACACAACACATTTAATTTTCAAACATTTATTAATTGTTATATGTTAGTTATTACTCCCAAGGATTGATGGACAATAGTTTGGCAAATGCACAGGTCCTAGAGTTATTGGCCAATCAAAATAGACTGGGTGCATTCTGGCGGCTAGGAAAAAAATTGTGATAAGAAGGCGACTAGCTGCAAACTGTTGAATACTGTAATGGCGCAGATAAGGGTGATGCTTACCTTGTCTCCTTTATTCCTGAGACGCACAAAGCGACCATCTGGGCAGACCTCTGCTATCTCCACGTCTCCGCTGGCGTGACTTGTCACCTCAAACTGACTCATCGACCTCTCGGTGGATTCCTCCAGGCGCTTGCGCTTACGTCCAGGAACCTGAAGCAGCAACAACCACACTATATCACATCCAAAGTTATACTCATGCACAAATTGAGGTAAAAGCTGAAGTTTCAAAATGTGGTATCTCAAAGCCTAGCCTATTTTGTCCTACTTTGTAAACTAATCTGTTTCATAATTGGACAAGATAATGAAATAATTCAACAAAGATTCTGCCAAAACCCATTTACCAACCAACTTTAACCCAAATTTCAAGGGACCCAAATATCCCAATTTGAAGTACAACATTTTGAATTGACTCCAGCTTTAACTACTCGACAACTTTCGATATTCGGCAGCCTTGCCGCCTTCCACATGAATGTACATGAAATAAATAACATGTATTTCATTAACACTTGGCATCTGTGTAGTTGTAATGTACGTACGTTGACGGGTGTGCGTCTGACGGGGGTCCCCCTCCCCCCCGCGGTCCGAGCAGCCGGGCTCTGCATGGGGTTGATGTTGAGTCGAGCCTCCTCGGACTCCAGCAGCTTCCGGTACGCGGCTATCTCCAGATCCAGCGCCACCTTGATGTCCATCAGATCCTGGTACTCCTGTAGCTGCTTCTCCATCTCGTCCTGGAGCAGCTGAAACCCACACAACACAGGCCTGCGTTAGTTACTTATTGCACTTGTGGGGCATTGCTCTCTATTCAATAAACAATCGATGCTTACGTGACATCTCAATGGCTAGCAGTAAATTTTAACACATTTCTTAGGGGGTCTTTATCTATTTTGCCCATCACATTTGACTAGGAGACAAGTCACCCACCTGTAGCTCCCGCTCCAATGCCTGCCTGGCCCGCATGCTGCTCTCACGCTCATTGATCATCATCTTCTCCAAGTCGCGCACACGAGCCTGTAGCGAAGAGTTGGCAGACTCCAGCTCGGCGATCTTGCTGTTGCATTGGTCTATCATGACGCGTGACTGTCGGATCTCCTCGATAGCGTGACTCGCGGCCCCGCTGTAATCACACGTACATTACAGTGTGTACACCCTCCAACGTAACTACCAACACCATCTTATTCATCTTCGGGCTAGTTCCTGAGCGTAACATGGGGCTTCCCGATTGGGTGGCGTACTGTACAACAAATGCCTACGATGTAGTGCTGCAAATGTTCCAGTCAGTCACCGAGCAGGCCTAATAGGGAGCTAGAAATGTTGGTTGCTAGGACGGACGTTGTTACCTGTTGCGCTGTGCTTGGCTCTGGGCGTTGCGTATCTTGGCGTCGTACATTGTTTCAATCTCGTCTCGGTTGGCTCTCATCTGCCCCTCGTACTGATCGCGCAGTTCCTGGAGAGCCCCTTGCAGCCTTGCCTCGTAGACCTCGGAGAGGCGGCCGTCGATCTCGCTGATTTCCACCTGTCGCACAAACACTCGTTACATTCGAGCGGCACTCGACAACGTATTGTGATTGTAAAACAGGTACTGGGTGATCAGGGTGTGTTCCAGCTTGATTTTCGCCTGCTAACCACTAACCTGCTACCAATGTTGGGTAGGAACGGATTTTTTTAGTTCCGTTCCTTGGAACTAGTTCCTTTTTAAGGAACTAAGGAACGGTATAGTTCCTTTTTTCCAACCAGGAACTGTGGAACGCCATAGTTCCAATTTTCCAGGAACTGTAACTTATTTTCATAAGTTCCTTTTATTTTTACTTGACTGTACCGGTATAAGCTTGAAGGACCAAAGCGCCAAAACATAGTTTACTTACAAGATGACAGAAACGAGAAATCTAAAACAACTTTTTTTGTAATATTTCAGTCTTGTCTACCCATCCCAACCCTCCACCTGCTACGCCACCCCCGCGTGGGGTCTCCAATTAGTCGCACACCGGCACAAGTCGAAGACCCGAAACCGGTGACTAATCCCAAATCGCTCGTGCGGAATAAGCGTGTCATGTCACTTATAACTGACCAACCGACCAACCCCTCCTATACACAAGTGTGAGAGCAACTCAGACTGTCATTCCGAAATCAAACAAAACATGAAATATATCACTTGTCAACCCATCACTTCGAATTCATTGGAAACGGGAAGGCTTTGATGATGAAAGATGTGGTCCGAGTGAGGTGGGGGAGAAGTTATTTAGGGGCAAGGAGCTATCTCAATATTCACTGATCTATTCAATTCTTCGCGACAAGTGCATGTGACAACATCGCTGTCTCTTTCGATCGTTTTGTTATAATGTCTGGTGTTCGTGGCAATAACATACTGCCCTTTAAAAAATACAGGCCATTTTTTTCCCGGGCGAAAGTGATATTTCGGCGACGAAGAAAATTTTTCGGCAAAATGCTTGCTTTGTTTACCAGTTAATAAAGTAATCGGTGCTTCGAGGTCATCGCCAGCCAATCTAAAGAAGCACATGCATTAATTGATCCTACAAATCTCAACCATATTTAAGGCGTTATTTGCGAACCCTTGGCATTGAATTTAATTTAAAAACTTTAATTAAATTAATTATAATAGTTATTAATAATTAATGTAAATTGTAATGCATTAAGAATTGACAATATAAAATAACCTCTTACTTTTAGTCAGTGTTCTTGGTATATAATACATAAACCCGGATAATAACCATTGGGTCGATGGCTATAGTATCCCGCTCGGCAATATCCAAAGAAAAATGGTTGTTTGCAGAAAGGAACTATTTAGGAACTTAGTTCCATTTTGAAAGGAACTAAGGAACGCCCCAGTTCCTTTTTTTTAGAGGAACTTGGAACTGGAAAGAGTTCCTTTTTCCTTGCGTGGAACTGGAACTGGAACTAGGTCTATTTTTTAAGGAACTTACCCAACACTGCCTGCTACACACTAAACGCTAACAGCTTTGGGCACGCCACCTAGTATGCTTATACAAAGTTTATTGTTATTAATCATCTAATGTAAATAAATACGATAATAATACTTCCACTCACTGCTTGGGTATTTTTCTAACCTAAAGTATCAGCTGTGATGGCTGGTATCAACCATCTTGGTTTAGTGGGTTAGTCGGTGTCGTAGTGTACACTATCGGCCACTACCCACTAACCACTAGCCAAATAAGAAGCATTGGTCGTCTGCTTGTGACGTCACTTCCTTTCGATTACTATCACTAAGCTTAGTCCACTACGAAAAACGTCAAGTTGGAACACACCCTTAGGCCTATCAATTTGTTAGCACGACTCCACTAGCTTATATTGGGTCATCAATTCAAGCAAAAATTGGCCACCATTTGTAAAACGTAAAAAACCTGCACCTACGACTGTCATAAAGTTATCGTGCAAAAATATAATATAAACTAGGGATGTCAAACGATTAAATTATGATAATCGATAATCGAATTCACTTTCACCTCCATAATCGATTATTAATCGATTTTAATCGTTTTGTTAAATGTCAGTATAGTAGCAAGTTTCTTCCAAACTTCGGTCTGGTTTCGGTTAGTTTGAATTGCCCGCGCAAGCCACGAGTTCGCAATTCGACTTCTTTTCGACTATCGATATATTTTACGTCACGGAGTGTTTTTGTTATGTTCTGTCCAAGATTTCGACGATAATTTCTGTCCTAGCTAGGCCAGAAGGGCTATAGTTATTCACTTCCCGTTTACTTTGAACCAATAAGTAATTAAGTATGCTGAATATGCGTCGTAATATTATTATTTTCATGTGCAGCGTAACTAAAATTTACGTGATGTGAACTAAAAATCGTAGCGACTTTTCTAACCTTATTTCTCTTGTTATTTGTGTACAAACATAACAACTCGTATTTTTATAGATCGTAGGCGTCGAATGCTGGGTCTAGGGTAGGCGACTAGACACAGCTATTCAAAATATGACTGGAAATTCGGCTCAAATTATGACGCAAAGTTATGCTGTTGCTGTTCTTAGGCCTAGGCCTAGGCCTACTGTAAATGAAACTGAGCAATAGCGATGCTAGCGCTAGCGATCGCGCTCGAATAGGCGGCAGATCTTGAGAACTAAATTAAAAAAAGCGCGAAAATTTAAAATCGATTTTTTTTTTAAATAATCGATTAATCGTTTTCGATTAATAATCGATTAATCGAATCGATTTAATCGTAATCGTTGACATCCCTAATATAAACCCATGCCAGCATACTTTTTTTTTTAAATTTATATAATTAGTATGCTGGTCCTTGCGATCACCTGATGTAAATCAGACAGATGACAATAGATTGTTTTTCTCTCGACCAAGAATTTATAATTTCAATCTAGGCAATACGATAAAACAAACAAGTCATACTAAACCTCGTACGTGAATGCCTGGAGTGGTTTCACACAACCAGGACCTCACAAACTAAAGGTATCGATAAAGACGGTCTATATGACTGTTAGGGGGCTCATCAGCATCTCAGTGAGTTTATACGGACTACGTGCCCGTCAACACATGCGCATGTATGCCAAGTAAGTACCTGTCTGCATGAGCAAATGTAGGTATGGTAAGTGTGCAGCTTGTGTGGCAAGAAAGGACTAAGGTTGAACTCATCGTGATGCCAGATGAAGGGTATAACAAGACAACGCGGGCGTACCTGTCTGCGTGTGCGTGTCTCAGTCAGCTCCTTATTGAACACTTGCTCCTTGAAGTTGAGGTCCTCCTTGAGTGACTGCAGGTTGTTCTCGAGGTCGATCCTGATTAGGGTCTCCTCCTCCAGGAACTTGCGCAACTCGTTGACTTGCGCGCGCAGCTTTGCGCACTCCTTCTCGAGCTCCTTGGCCTCGTCCTGCGCCTTCTTGCGCTCGGCCACCGCCTGGTTGTACTTGGCGGTGAGATCCGCCACCTTGGGCTCCAGGATCGACAGGTGCTTCTCTGCGTTGGCATAGTCCTTTGTCTTCTTGTCCAGCCTGAGCAGATAGCAAACAAGCGACATGAAAACAACTTGCAGATAATTACATATTATGCTTGTACAGCAAACAAACCCCTTGATAACACTTTCCAAGTGTTTTTAAAGTCTCAGCCTGGTAGGTAGCCTATGTGAGAACTTGATGGTTTTCCTTTCTACATTTTGGAAAACATAAAGGTTTCAAGGCAAAATGCTATTTGGGGATGAATATGTTATAACAAATAATAACTGCAATTAATTCAAACACAGAAAAATTTTAAAATTATAAATACACTGCTAATTTTGCAAACAAGTAGAAGGTAATTGGCGTTTTGGGGCATTAATTTAGGATTTGATTCTAATTAGCCTCGTTGCAAAAATATGAGACGTTAAGCCCAAATATCTATCCATCCATCTAAATCAGAGTGACAGTTATTTTACTTATTCACTTATTTTATCACACAATGCAAAGAACATGCATGCATCCCTTGCAATTGCATGTCTTGAAGCAGCATTTTCTTCCCACAATATTTTAGTTTGACTTGTCTAGTCAGTTTTAAACAGGTCGCTAGGAAGTAGGAGCAAATCATCGAGGGGGGGGGGGGGGGGGCAAAACCACACACCGGCTGGGAAGTGTATTTTGCAGTGTTTCATGATAGATTGATTTCCACTGTCTTGTGATTGTTAAGACTCAAAAAGACTTTCCATTTCTTTTTCTTTTCATTTTCCTTTCCAAACTAGTTTATTGAAAGTTGAAACCCCTCTTGTTTATGATGATTGTCTCTTATAGTTGATGATTTATACATAGGCCGAATTTTTGTGTAGTTATACTATTTTAATTGTTTTAAATTTTAAACCTCAATTTAGAAGTTGCAGTTTGGAGGGCTGTTCCCACCTACCCCTTCACCTTTCACACCTGGGAGGGGGGGGGGGGGGGCTTGAAACAGATACACAAGCTAGCAGCCTGTTTGTCTGATGCCAGCTTATCAGCAAACTAGGTATTTCATTGCTTCATGATATCATAGGGTTGTTAACGTTTATCAGCTTAGACAGCAGCTGCCTATACAATAACGCCGCTTATTACAGAGATACAACACCTCACCAGCCAGCTAGGAGGATTTATGGCTGAGGAGATTAGGAGAGGGATCGTATCGCGGTGTCAGATATTCCAGGTGAAAGTTGGCCGACCAAAACGGGCCCGTCACCGGTTAGAACCCAGGGTCAGGGATGTGGGTTCGAATCCTGCATAAACATGCTCGTATCGAGAGCAAAACAACACAGTACCCACTGATAATGGATACACTGACAGTTTCATGGAAACCCTCACTTATCCTTTTCCTATCTAAAGCGATGTAGCTATCTATTCATTGTACACGAAGTAAATAACGAGTCGGACAGAACATGTATAAATGCTGTCTATAACAATCACCCTAATACTGTGTTGGCTCAATCTAACCAGAACGAGCAGTAACCACGTCGGATTAAAAGAGCTGTTGTCAAGACTGATCACCCGCAACGGACTTTTACTATAAGTTCTTGTCCGATCTCTGTTATAAAACACCTGAGGCAGAGCCCCAAGCAACCAACAGTCCGAGTATTCAGATCCTTATTGACACAACGTGGCCTGAAAATTACAGAAACTATATTTGGCTTCGACATAAGGTAACTCCACTTGACTCTCATAAGCGCAATCTAACGTTTTGGAACCTAGAGCTTCCCGCCAAGCGAGAGAAAGCCGGCAGCTCCTCTCACAGCAAATATGTCCATTGTCCACCTGTGTCCACTGCCTCACGGCACCGCACCTACGCACAATACACGCAAGATGCGTTGTGCGGCTCACGGCCCCATCACGCGAGTATCTAAGACAATCACCCAACAGGACTCAAGGGATGAAATATTAGTCTTAGTCATTGGTTCAATTTCTGTTCGATAGCACTAACTTGATTATCACGGAAACTAAATATAATTCGGCATGTATCATAGCTCAGGATGTACATAGACCCGATTAGCTTTGGTGACACGTTTCGCAATCCAGTAATGTGATTTCGCTTTGCGAATCTCTGGCATGACCATAAAATCGCCAACATTAATTTTAGGCTAGAACCCCCCCCCCCCCCCCCCCCCCTAGACTTCTCTCACTTCTCAGACGAGTGGAGGGCAAGTATTCATAAAGCAAACACAATTGGTAATATATTCATCTCCTAGCGGGAACTATGACGGCCACATGTTGCTCGCCTTGGGCGCCCATAGGTCACGTGACTTGAAGCAGGCGGGCTAATCGAGACGACGACGGGGTGGTGATATGACAAGCGTCAGTGCAGCACGAGACAACTAACTCTGGGGGCGCGGGTTAGATTGATTCCCACCACCGGACATCCCCTCCTTGAAGGGGGCCCGAGCCCTACGACCCCCCCCCCCCCCCTATGCACGGGGAAGCCAGGGAGGGTGGGTTCCCAAACCTACCAAGTACAAACACAAATAGAGGGATATAAGGCGTGAGAGTGAGGCACAAGAATGTAACTTCATGGAATAATAATGAATGAGGAAAAAGGTTAACATTTAATGAAAGAGTACGAAGATGAAATATACGGTGGTTAGCCTTGCATGCACCGGTACTCGTGAAGGCTCTCTCTCTCTCTCTGCGTCAAACCACGAGCAAGACGAGCTAACAACGGCAACAAACTTGATTAGACTAGAGTCTCAGCTACATCATTATAATTTATAATATGGCACCTCTTGCCTCCCCCTCCCGAAAATACCCGTCATCTTTTGAATAAACGGTGAAAACATAGCGTACCTACGACTACAGCATAAACAGAAAGGTGTAATTATTCAAGTTAATTTATTATTTGAGCGTAAAGAAGATCACGAAATAGATGATCGTGGATCAACATTTTTCCCCTCAGGCGCCCCTCCCCGCAATTGTTCCTGGATACACCACTGAACAAGTTACAACACGTTCCACTACCAAGTGAATTAAAACCGAATTCGACTGAAAAATTTACTGAATCAAAAAAAGACCAGAACTTTCAAAACTCGACATCAAATTATGATAGCAGGCGCACGAGAAACGGAACCCACACAACAGCTTCAAAAAGCTATTATCTAGATAGTAGATAATGTTACATAATTCCACTTATCTCGTCGGCCTTCCAACGTCTGCGACAATGCCGTCCCAACGGTTTGATGACGTCACCAGCGCATTGTCTACGTCGCCCGGGTGCACGCATACCTGTGACGGTATATCCACGCTATGACGGCATCGCTATATTTAGACTCGCTGTCACAGTCAGTGACGTCACGGCTACTCAGGGGCGGGAGTCGCGCATAGCGAGAGCGAGCGGTCGCCGCTAATTCTACAGAGAGTTTACACTGATAATAAGCGTTATATAACAACTATTGACTATCAACAGTGTATGACGTAACTATCACTCATTCATTAGCGATGACGATTATGTGGCGGCCAAGATGACCTTGCCTCGACCAAGATATTGAGCATTGGCACATATACATACATCATCGACTTACACTTGTATTGTGATTTACAACATATTTATCCCATAACAATGACGCTTGATATTTTTAATTCCGTAACACCTGCACGCACGTACAGCAAAGCAAGAGTACCTCCAGGCTGGCTGGCTAGGCTGCCTCCCCTCCCGCCTAGAGGAGCGAGCGTCTACCCCACGCCGCGCCCACAAGTCAAACATCAAACACGGCCCAACAGCCGGCGGAACATCGCGCGCACTCGTAGCCTGTTCAGCGCGAGACAACTCCCCGCAATGCCTTGTCGCGTGTACTGTGAACACTGCCACACAGGAAATAAAGCATTTGATTACTGTAGAGTGAATACCCTATAATGACTATTGCCGAAGACTTCATACACACTACACAGTAATGGACGATCGAAAGACCCTAAGAACACGAGACATCCATGGGCCGGAGCCAAGATTCGAACCCGTTTCACGTATATCTCATCACTTCTGAGACCCGAACGTTCACCTCCCCCGTCTGGCCCCGGTATACAACAGATTGGTGCACGGTAGCGTAGCTCTGCCTGTCGTACGAGGGCACAGACGTCATATGACCTAATGGTTGACCGTCTGGCCCCGGTATACAACAGATTGGTGTACGGTAGCGTAGCTCTGCCTGTCGTACGAGGGCACAGACGTCATATGACCTAATGGTTGACCGTCTGGCCCCGGTATACAACAGATTGGTGTACGGTAGCGTAGCTCTGCCTGTCGTACGAGGGCACAGACGTCATATGACCTAATGGTTGAGTGCATAATCGATTACAGCCACAACACCCTGGTCGTAAGTGAGCACAAGATAATGTGGCAGACGACAAGAATACCCTATATGATAGGATAGGACAATATCCCCGCCTGCGAAAGCTAATCCCGTAAGAAATAATAACTTGCACTGTCTATTAGCTTAGCAAACCGCCTTTGCCAAATCTAGTCCGGTATATATATATATACGTGTTTGTAAGCTGTAAGCGCAGACACAATCGATATCTAACATTGGCCTATATAAAACAAATATTTGCAAACATTGTATTTCTATTTTCTACGTCTACACACTTCAAAAGGAATAACTACGTCTACGCAAGCACATTATGTACCGATAAGTAATATTATTGCAGGTGATTCACAGAGCATCAAGGTTATCACTTGCTAAACAAATCAATATTTCTCCCTAGGAAGTTTCACCGACCAAGGCAGCCGCCTTCAGTTCCACCAGCCAAGTCGTGCGGGTGAGCGAGGTGACCGGTGCAAGGACGGAGTTCCCCCAAAGGGGGCGTTCATGTTTACGTTTTCCTTGCAGCCGTAGCAATAACTTACAGTATTATAATCATTTATCATATAATCTTTTTATCGAATCTACAGCTCGAATACTTATCATTGAAATCGGAATTTTCCCTTATTTTACATTAAAACACTCATTACATTGCAGGAAAACTTGTTTATAAAAAAAATCAGAATACTAATTTAAACTGCATCCTACTTGCTATGCGTACATCCGCCTACCTATAAATACATAGCTCGCCTGGCTCTGTCCCCTCGTATGTTACCCCCATCACATGTGGATGGTCTAACCAGTGCCCCGAACACTAAACATCAGTAATCACAAGACCTTAGCAGTAACAACACGAACGAGTACGACTACAGATTACCCCGAGGCCGAGAAACGCAGCGAGTAATCGTCTAGATAGCACAGTTGCAAAACTATGTGTGCCCAAGCACTATCATCAATGTATACATGAAAGAACATCAGTTGCGGCCCTTCTGTACTTGGAATCTTTTAGTATGTTTTTTTACCCGAACAGCGCGTAATTAATTAATCGATTAAAAAATTAGTCTCCATTTAGAGACATTATAATTGTTAGCCACAAGTTTGCAATAACGGAGCTGCAAAGTCAGAGAAAAAGCGTCAATCTATTTATTTCTCCGACTAGAATTTCCTCAACCTTACACCCGACACATCTGATTCTCTCAACCAAAGATGCTAACATCCGCTCAACCACACACAGGTGATTGCCAGAGAGGGCAACTCCAAGTGGCGTGAACGTTGCAACGACTCTTGCAGTCAGGAAGCTAAAAATCAATGAATGCCATGCATTACCCATTGATTCGTTTCCGTAATTATACTAGAAATATCAGGTCATTCTCATAGCTGTAATCCAAACGGAGGCTTTGCGCATAGGAAACTGACAAAATATTACCCCCCCCACCCCCCTCTAGAAACTTCGTATGAGGTACCGTTTTTTCCCCCACAAGTACAGCAATAATTACATACGCATACAGTTCTTATAGACAAACAGTACCCGTCTCTCGAGACTCACTTATCAATGACAATGGCGGTTACGCTTGCACAATGACAAGTAGAGTGGTTGGACCGGCTAGACCCCCACCCACCCAAACAGACCCGTATACAATGAACTGTGTTGCTGCACCAACCCCGCCCTGTAACGCATTTGATTATATTATTCAATTGACACCACCCAATACAAGAAGCGAACACATCATTCAATGTTGCGTCGCCGACCAGATGAGATAGATAGATGGGATCTACTATAGGCAACCCAAGACAACCTTACACATGCTTTCGTCACATCCGGGGTATTTCTAGCCAACCAGCGAACCGCCCGAGACAACAGCGCGCAAATACCGATCGCTGATTGCCTAGGAATACCCCGGATGTGACGAAAGCATGTGTAAGGTAGTCTTGGGTTGCCTATAAGTAGGCCTACTAAGTGGTGGACGGAGTTTCAGCAGCACGGGTTGCTATAATTCTACGACCGGATGTTGAATTAAAAGTTTTGAAAAGACAACGGCCCATCTGTCACCGCGCATGAGTAAGCGTTGAGATGATGGTTATTGTTTAACGACATGTGATCGTTTAAATACCGACCGCTGGTTGGCCACGAGAAACTATATTATATTAGTCCATGTATGACGAACGTATTGGCAACGTTGCTTCGGGACAACTTTAGTCATATGATCTCGTCTGCCGTAATCTCAAATATCGGAACACCGCTGATTTGCTAAATTTCTTGAATCCAAGAACACAAGTCCAGCATTCCCAATCTTTGAGTTGTCCAACGAAAAGCCAAAACTCGCGAAGAGCTACAGGTTATTCGTGTTTTCAATTTCGAGCTTAAAAAAGTAGAGTGAGGTTTCTAAAAAAATGTGAGGTCTAAAAAAATATCCCCTTTTCGGGAAAAGCGAATCTTTTACAATCGCTCGCTGAGTTGATGTTTCTACGTATCTAGAGAGAGAAACTATGTATTGTCTGCCGTCCACCAAAGATGCAGCAGAAAACACACAATACATAGCCTACAAAGAATTTAAAAACTACAGTATTACGAATTGTTGTTATAATATTTTGCCCGTCTCCTCCAAACTAAAGAGCTCAAGGCGAGGCCGAACGTGGCGGAATTCGCACGAGTAACGCGCGGGCAATTAATTAACTTGTCGATAAGAAAACGTCGCTCTTGATAAGCGGCAACACCCCGAGATAAGCTGCTATAATTCCATTACCTCTGTTGTCGTCATCATCGGTCGGGAGTCGGGACACACATTCACGCGTGACGTCACGAGGTACAACATGTCACGTCCGCGGCCGAACCCTGGCTGGCTCCAAGATTTGTTTGGCGTAGAATGCACAAACACACACAGTCAGCGTGATAAATATTTCACTGTTTCAGTCGTCACCGATGAATGTACTGTAGGGCCTATAGTAAAACTTAGCAACAATCTGTGTTTACAGCGTTGTTGCACAAAAGATTGGACTGGGTCACCTGCAGTCGGTACATTTGTCAATGTTCAACATGATCATTGACGTTCAAAATACAAAGTGGTAAGTGGAAGACTCATGGTGGATCAGACGTTGGCCTTCGAATCCTGGCTTGGAGACGAATGTTATTTGGCGCATATTAGTTTAAAAACAAGAGACGTGCCACTGCCCAAATACCTGCGCAAATATTTGTGACTGAGGTTAATTGATTTACCACTTTGTGTCTACCTAATATCTATTAGTAGTGGCGTGAAATATCGATGTGTGTCTTGCTGTCTTGCAGTGTCGGATAAAGTTGAGATCACATAGGGCAGGGGTCGGGAACCTGCGGCTCCGGAGCCGCATGCGGCTCCTGATTGGGTCTAGCGTGGCTCCATAATTTAGTAAGGAAAGTAGTCACTAATATCCAAAAACAACTAATATTTGAAATATTGCGCGCTAAACCTCCCCTGCCCCCCCCACAGCCTTGTCGGCTAGTTCCACATTACCTCACCCCCGCAGCCGGCAGTCAGCGTGCACAAACGAGACAAGACGACAGTGCCTGGAACTACGAACTACGAATCTGTCTGTGTGTGCACTTGCACCTGTCAACATGAGCGATGCTAAGAAACTGGAAGATTTGGAACGGGACTCTGAGAATACATTGCCACGCCCTGAAGAAATAATTTTTCGAAATTTCAATGAGCTACCAACCAAATATAAAAACATCAGGAAAATGGGATTCGGTCTCCTTGCAATATTTGGTTCAACCTATTTGTGCGAACAGATATTTTCAAGCATGAGTTACATAAAGAATATCGATATCGTTTGAGTGACATAAGTCTTTCATCATCTCTAAAGCTAAAACTATCGTCATACAGACCAGATTTTCATTTACTTGCATCAAAAATTCAAACTCAAAAATCACATTGATTGAACTCTTCATTATACGTAAATACCTATTATTGAACTTTTAAAATATCTTGTGTAATACTAATTTGTAAAGGCTGGTCCACACAGATTTTTAAGACATACGATTTAAGGTTTAATGCGTAGTCGTAAAGTTGGATCATAGGATACACGTACTGTGGCGTTCACACAAAGTTTAAGTTTCAAGACGTTGTTTTCATTGTTGTTTTTTTTTTTAAAAACAACTTCTTAAAATCTTCTGCATTATGTCTTCAAAATCTGTGTGGACCATCCTTTACATAAAAATAAAGGTTGATATTAGTGATGTAATTTGTGTTATGTTAATTTTACTGTGGCTCCGACTGGTAATCAATTAAAAATGTTATGTGAAATTGGCTCCTAAGGTCAAAAAGGTTACCGACCCCTGACATAGGGTCTAAGCTTACAGTTGGCGTAGATTATGCACATGGAAATGTAGCAACCTTGAAATTAAATTTTACTACATAATCAAATAGCGAGCCAAATAGTAACTTATTTGATAAGATTGGTGTGAAATATAGCCTAAACAATGCACACATAAGGGGAGAAGTGTATGAAATGAAGATGAGCAAAGCGAGCACCGGACACCACGAGTAGTAGGGACCCACCAGAGTTCAGTTAGAATGCGCATCTGGGACGTGCAATGAATCCGAATACCTGTGTTTACCGCGCGCGGTTGCGTCCACACGGCTGCCGACTGTGGAGGCGAGCCACACTCGTGTGCGTGCTGCAGCTAACCAGAGGCGGAGCCGTGGAGCATATAACAGTCGTTTATTTCTAATAAGATGGTTTTCAAATTATTACAACACGTTTACGAGCTATCCCGTTGAAAACAGTCACGTGATAAATCACAATCGTGTCGCCCCCCGGCCCTTTAGTTACCGCAAACGATTCTTTCTTTCATCGTTTACAAATCCCCTTCCGGTTGTAACGATTCCAATCTGTTCAGTCCAAGCGCGCGGCGACCTACCACCCTAGCCATCCCAGGCCATTGGGATTTTGTTGTTGTTGATGATACAAAAGTCGAATTCCACAATTCAATAACACTCAACTTAGCCTAGTTTAACGATGACTCTTTGTTGACTTTCTTCGACAGCCACCGTTTATTTCTGGCACAAATCTGTTGACCAAGCACTTACTCACTCACTGAAATTAATTTTTGGATGCGTACCGCCGTAAAGCGCCCGGTTTACGGTACAAAGAGTAAATTTAATTCTTCACTCCGTTACTTGCATTTACGCTGAGTTAATAAATGGCCAACGGCCAACGCACCCAAATTGTTTCTTCTTAAATATTGTTTTAGTTGTCGACAAATGGGCAACCCTTGCTACAAATATTTCACGGGTTCCAAGAACTCTGGCTACAAGCCCACGAGATAGGGCTAAGGATCATACGTTTAGCCGCCCCCTCCCCCAACCCACCCAACTCGTGCGAGCGTGAACCGAGCTGGTGTCTCGCCGCGCGGTGAACGTACCGCGCGGTGAGAACCCCTCATTACGGTGACAGCTGCACCGCCCGCACTGTAGTGCACGGGGAGGTGAGGACGAGATTGTGAACACACACACACATCATATAAATATAGCACTGATGCGTTGCGGGGAAACACACAACACAATACGTCGTGTGTTCACGTGGGCACAGTTCGCTACAGACATGATCCAGATTCGATCTGCGTGCGATTATGTGTACCAACAATGTAATTAAATGCCTCGTCGCTACATGTCGGCTTCGAAGCCACCGTTTATGGGTCCATGTTTACACCGATGCCAGCCAGTATCATAAAGTAACATCTATGTATTAAAAACAGCCACATCCCGAACCAAGAATCGAACCATAGACCTTCTGCAGTAGGTAGAAGCAATGGCAAGAAAGCATAATATCAAGTTATCCCTTCTGTACTGTGTCAACAATACATTTGCAAGAACCTCACTTCATACAAGGGCACATTCTAATAGGCCTATTTTCCTGTGCATATGCATTGTTTTGCTGTATCGCTCATTGAGAATAAATTAATAACGTTGTTTACAAACAGTCCTGACCTGGATTGTCTGCCAGCGAATAGGACAAACAGGGTAGTGTAGTGTTAAGGAACAGAGTGTGTACTGGTTAGCCTGGACTGGGAGAACGGAGATAATATGATATGTAAACGCACTATTTCAAAACTACAAAAAATCATAAAATAAGCCAAACAAACTAGGCCTAGGCCTAACGCCTAGCAAGATAAACTAGGGAATGCAAGAGTTCCCGAAATCTGCACACATTACATTCTTGTTTACATTACGGTGTAAGCTTGTTTATTTGGGGGAGGGTGGGCGGGGGGGGGGGGGGGGGAGCAAGAGAACTCGCGCTATTCCATCAGTAGCGATGACGTGATTCATGACGTAGATGTAGATGACGTCATTCTCAGATCTGTTTGAAGTTTCAACAAACCCAACCCATGACATGAAAGTATGCCAACCCACCATCCCACACATTTCTCATGCCATGGCCACATGGAACAGCCAATGCAAACCTATTGGTATTTTATAATAACATGCAGGTGACCTAGACCTAAATAACAAAAAAGTGTACAGGAGTGCAAACGTTGGAACCATATAACAGCCCAAACCCTAGGCCTAGGCCATTATTTTGGCTGTACCGGTAGGGCTAGGCCTAGGCCTAGTAAGTAAATGGCAATGGCCTACCTAGGCCCTAGGCTAAATACTTGCGAACTGACTTTAGCCCTAGCACTTGTCTCACAAGCAAACAGGTTGTTTCGATTGCAGGCTAGGCCCTAGGCCTATCGAGGTCAACCATCAACATTGGAGTCCTGCCGGTTTGAGCGGGAATTAGACCGGGCGGGCCAAACATCTGGAGTCGGGTGTTCAATCCTCCGACTAGGCCTAGGTCCTACTTTACAAGTTAACAACAACATATTTATGGATGTGTACTAGTCGAAAGCTTACCTGATTTTCATATCCGCATTCTCCTCATACATCCGTTTGGTGTCAATTTCCAGTCGTGCTCTTTCACGTGAGGTGTCATCCAACAATCGTCTGGCGTCGGACAACTCCTTTTCGTACATATGCTTGAGTGTTGTTACTTCCCTCGTGATGGTTTCTTGTGATGTTTGAACCTCACGTCTTAAGCCACTGTTTTCCGTCTCTAGTTGCCTCACCCGGTCTATATAACATGCAAGGCGATCATTGAGATTTTGTAAGTCGGCTTTTTCTTGAAGGCGACTGAAACGGGTCGGGCTGAGGCCCGGACTCTGTGGTCTTGTTGATTGTTGTGGTGTCGCTGTCGCAGAACTGCTTGCTTGAGACGTAGACTGGGATGTAGTCTTCCTCGTTGTTTTTGTCGACATGATGATAACGTACTTTTACTCAAAGTATGAACACTAGTAACACAAACGTAACGAACACACCACACCTTCTGTCCTAGGCCTATTCTTTACCCACGCCACTTCACAAATATGGCCGTCTACCGGTACGGTTTCCGCTGGCGGCCCGCGAATCGTACCACGTGATGAATGACGTCACTGCCAATCCGGTTTTCATTGCATGGATAGGCATTACTAGCGACATCTAGCGTGCAATTGGTAAACACTTTCCAGTTTTGATCGGTATAGCAGTATTCTCTTATCGAACCATTCTTGAATCTTGGCGGCACACGAAAACGGGGACATATTATCTAGATTTACCGTGAGTATCACAATAAGTAAATAGAAGTCAATAAAGTGAATAACAATCTTATCTTCGAACGACAATTTTGGGAGAGTGTACTAACTAAACCTCGAAGTCTATTCGAAATCGTTACGCAATCCACTGTATTCATCTTGCCCCCCCCCCCCCCCCCCTCCCACCCAAGGGAACGACTACACTGCTGCGCTTCGAAACCCTCGATTCTAAAGAAGCCCTCTCTGTGCACTTGTTACGTACGCCTCCCCTCAAACTAGTTTTCCTTTTTTAATGACGACGTTTGCAGTTTGCACTTTAAAAATAAATATAATATCATCTAATTCTAATCTTATGTACTATCACAGATAACTAATTAACTGGTAGTATTATGAGTTTGTTACGTGTTGACTGAAAACCAGAAATGATCCAACATCGACTGGGAGTGCTCCTACTTGCCGTGTGGTTGCCTAGGCAGCAGTTGGAACTTAGAACGCCCGGGGTGAGTGGAAGGTGACCGCCCGAAATTGAGAGACCTGGGTTCAGTTCCCAGTCGGGGCTGTTTGTAGTTACTTCCAATTTTCACTCCAATAGTTCTATTCTACCCGATAGTTTGTGTATAAATTTGATTATTTCTTTCAATAATATTACTGTATGCTTGTTAAATAAGTAAATAAAAAAAATAAATAAATAAATGAAAACCAATTAGTTTTGAGGAACCGATGGATAAAAAAAATAGCCTACAATATGTTGAGAAAATTGGTCGAAATGACTCCCACCCTGTGCTGTGGTGACCGGAGCCCGCAAAGAGGGCCTTAGCGCACATCAATATCTTTATTTCCCATCTCTCACACTCTTACACTCACATTTCTTCTACATCAAGTCTCACAGGATACAGGAACATAGAACACAGGACGCAGGACGCAGGACACAGGACACAATACACACGACACAGGACTCAGGAGAGTTATATATCTGACCGCATCTTTGGGTATCATTAGGGTATAGGGAGCCCAACTTCTCAAATGTCCCCCAATGATGGTCGTACAAACCATCCTACGTATGAGCCCAGCACAAACAAGCACATGTGAAACAAGCATAAACAATATACATTCATTGGTAAAATAATGTTTATTTGATTATTATTAATGACCAGTGTAAAATGTATGTTTAAATAATAAACTCTAAAAAGCGTAAAAAACGTATTTAACATCGAGATAAAAATCAGCTTTGTCCTTCTAGGGCTGCGTAAGTACTGTTCAAGGGCTTTTTCCACAGAGTAGTCAACCTGAAAGCAAACAAAAACACACATTTGAAAATTATTTCGACAAAACTAATGTGACATAAGAATTGAGAATTTTCTAAATTAGATATTATCAAGATTATCTTTTATACAGTTTTGTGTGCTATATTATTCAAAGTTCAGAATGCAGATTATTATTTATTCCTTCCAACTATTATTACACTTACTAATTATTAACTGATACTTTTTACTGTTTGCTTTTGTATAACTAAAAACCAGCCCTGCCAATTACGAGGCTGTAAGAATGGGTACGGGGTAGGGGGTAGGTCTGGCTGCTTGTGGACGTACTTACCCTAGGACGATGAGTGGAATGACTTGAAGGGCGGCTGCCAAGTGAAAGATCACCCCTCTGTGGATGGCCTTGGTGACGGGGTAGAGCTATTAGGATGGGTACGGGGTAGGGGGTAGGTCTGGCTGCTTGTGGACGTACTTACCCTAGGACGATGAGTGGAATGACTTGAAGGGCGGCTGCCAAGTGGAAGATCACCCCTCTGTGGATGGCCTTGGTGACGGGGTAGAGCTATTAGGATGGGTACGGGGTAGGGGGTAGGTCTGGCTGCTTGTGGACGTACTTACCCTAGGACGATGAGTGGAATGACTTGAAGGGCGGCTGCCAAGTGAAAGATCACCCCTCTGTGGATGGCCTTGGTGACGGGGTAGAGCTATTAGGATGGGTACGGGGTAGGGGGTAGGTCTGGCTGCTTGTGGACGTACTTACCCTAGGACGATGAGTGGAATGACTTGAAGGGCGGCTGCCAAGTGGAAGATCACCCCTCTGTGGATGGCCTTGGTGACGGGGTAGAGCTATTAGGATGGGTACGGGGTAGGGGGTAGGTCTGGCTGCTTGTGGACGTACTTACCCTAGGACGATGAGTGGAATGACTTGAAGGGCGGCTGCCAAGTGGAAGATCACCCCTCTGTGGATGGCCTTGGTGACCGGGTAGAGACTGTTGAACACTACCGAACCCAGCAACATGCAAAGGTTCTCAACAATGGCGACAAACGCGAACATTCTTCCTGAAAACCAATGGAACATTTTCATAAATCCTGATGTAGTTTGGGTTAATAATTTCACTACGGCTACAGCATTACAGGTCCACAGCTTTAAATATATCCATTGAAACACATCTTTGAAGTGTGAACCTTAAAAGGAGTCTCATAAAATGTTCAAAACCACAATAAGTGTTTCTGACTGGGCATTCCCTCAACATTACGCTTAGCATCGCACGACACTCTGCCCACATTTGAGAGAGAAAGACATTGTTAGTCTTGTAATGCTCATAATTTGTATATTGCGTTATTATCACGCAGTTCACACTCTTCAGAACAACTACACTATTTTTTTTTTTTAGCATACGCATTTTTTTGTGTAATGTGTTTTTAGCGGCGCATGACAAAAAAACGCACATGCCATTATTCCCAGACTTGTTGCACTTACCTAGCTCCGCAGTCTCCACTTGCTTGGAGAGGAGGGACCTGAGCGCCGGAATGCAGAAGAAGCTGAGCATGGACGCCAGAGGGACTGAAACAAGAGACAGATCTTGTCACTCACTGCACGGCTGTGTTAATGTATGCGATGCCGCACTGTGGTGTGGTTGTGGACCCACTCAGATATGCGTCAGATGACATAAGACAATGATGTGACTTGCCGCCCATACTAAAAGATCGAAATATATTTCATTGGAACCAATTGAAGAATTAACTAAGTTTGTATGAAAATAGTGTTCTACAGTCTCATTATTTTAACGCAGATGAAATACCCCAGTCCAATAATATAGTGGACCCAAGATTACTTTACACCTGCTTTCGTCACATCCGGGGCAGTCGTAGCCAACCAGAGAACCGCCCGAGACACATCCGGGCCAATACCGATCGCTGATTGGCTACGAACCAGTCGCCTGTGACGAAAGCATGTGTAAGGTAGTCTTGGGACAACTATACCAACCTAATTCTGTGCTTTGGGTGGAAGAACGATATATTATCTTGAACCTCGCCATTTTCTTGTAAACATGTACTGAATGTAAGCAACCATTTTGTACATGCAAGGAATAAAGAACATCTATCTACCTAGCTATCCTAACAGTTACCACCGGTCCGGTAGATGCTTATTTACTGCACATTGGAATTCTAAAACAGTAACACAATGGGCCTGACCAGTGAGTGAAGCTACTGCATTAAAATAAGCGAAACGTTTCCTAGGTCTTTATTCTTAACTTTACCTATTTATTTCATTTCACCAATTCGCAATTCGAAATTACCCGCGTGTCACATTTCGTACAAGCATAATAGCAACTTCCAAGTGTTCACACTCAGAAATTACCGCCATATTTCTACCTACCCGCGTGGTATGTAAACAGGGCCTGTACTTACCCAAGAACATGAGCGTGGTTGTGTCGCTGAAGCCGAGCAGAATGAAGCCGGCTATCTTGGAGACGATACCCACAGCGCAGACCACGTGGTCAGATACCTTGTAGTGCGCCAGGACGGGGGTTCCCAGGAGAAGAGCCAGCGAGCCCACGGCGTACTTGATGCCGAAGTAGTGGCTGAAAACAACATAGAACCTGACGTCACACACACATTACTGCTTTCAGCGCTTTGAGCGGCGTTGCATCGTACTAAGACCGCGAATTCAAAACGACTTCTGCTCGTGCATCGTAAAGTTCCGCTACGTCATGCTTCCAATCCAACCCAATTGTACCAACTTAATTTTCTACTTTTCTAGTTGACACAGGTCCACACATAGGTCCGTTAGGGTTAATTTACGATCTTCGGTTGGTTACCTGTAACAGTGGGTGTGGTTACTGATGCTTGTGCATTCTCCTACGCGGAAGAATACATAACGAAGGTGTTAAAGAACGTCAAGGATTTTCGTTGGATCAGCGTGTACGAAAAAGGCGGTATACACATAGCTGCGTGCGCACGGCCCAGGCCGGACCTAATGTGTCAACTTGGTGGTCGGGCCGCGCTGCACTCCAATTTCTTTAGATCCGGCCTGGACCGAGAGCAGTTTCACTTTAAACTTAACTTAAAATTAGTCTTTAAATTAAAATTCACTGTCAGTAGTGCGTTTTTACGCAAAGGCACACTTCACCCGGGGCTGCGCAAATAATTTAAAAAATTGCCTCCGGCGGCTGGGGCTTCGCCCCAGACCCCAGCTGTACCACGCCACCTTGTACCGGGTCTAATGTTGGACGCTGCGCACTCCGAGGTCGGTGTGTCACTACTTTCGTTGCGGTTTGAACGTATAGAACATCTTTATCGACTCTGATTGTTGGTTTCCTTGTGTTTAGACTCCAGGCCGCGCCGCTGTAACCATGACTTCCCGAGAGTGAGGAGTATTAATAGCGAGGCGATTGTGACAGATGTTCTACCTGTGCCCAGAACCGATACAGTCGATAAACTTCTCCCCTAGGATAGCGGTTCTTCTGTAGCTAAAACCATCTGTTAAGTTATACATTTGTTGTCACTGTTGTAATATTTCTTAGGACTTATCGATACCAATTTGACATCGATTGTTTATATTTTATCTAGCTAAACCCGTTTATTGTCTATCGATCTAGGGCAGGCTAAAGAGGGTATGGGGATGCCCATTACCCTACACTGGCCATCCTGTCCTTTCATGGGACAGGAAAATAACAATACAAGATATAATTAATGTTATAGATATTGTTGTTATAGATAAACGTGAAGTGTAACATTTACCTTCGGACTAATTTGCCTCGGGATTGTGGACCAGTACTGTTTATGGGTGCAAAATGGCAGTGTTGTTAATGGTCAATTAACTAAACTATTTTAGATTTAAGATTACATATTATTTAACAATGTCCAAACCGTTACGGCGATCATAAAGATTACTAATATTTCAGTTTAAATGAAGTGAGCGAAGCTCTAGGCCTACTTTTATGACATTAGGCATATTTTCTGCACTAAGACAGCTCAAATGTAAACACTCGTAAATTTTGTCCACTAATATGTGACGTCATGTGAGTGAATACTGTAGCCCAGCTTACCTATATGTGGTGTAGTCCCATTTGAGAGGTTGGTCTTTGGCGTATAGGTAGGACACATCGAGTTCTCCTGCTGTTGTCGTCATGATGACCAGACTGCAGACTAGGAAGCACATGATGGCTGCGCGCGCATGTCCAGGCCGCTGCTTGAAACAAGTCTCCAAGGAACTCTGTAGAGAGAACAACCAATCATTTTATTGTTCTTTATCTGTGCAATTAAGAGTAATAAATTTTTTATTCCAGACCAGGGTCCGTCAACATATACGTTCACTATACAAGTTATTTATATTTTTAATTTGTGTGCCAAAGCGCATCAATTTCTTTAATAAATCAAATTTATTATGATCATGTATTACTTTATTATATTATAAAAACATATTTTAACCTTAATATAACAGGAACAATGCAATTTAAACACCAAAACAGCACCAATGCAAAATCCCACTTAAGGGTAAACTTGAGTATAGGTTACATGAACTTAGAGAAAGGGGGAGGGGGGGAAGGATCTGTACTGAATGCTACATGTTCAAATTTCGACAGAACAATGAGCGCAATGACCAAAGCCATAGTCTACATTTGTAAATCGTGCTCTTCTATGTGTTTTAATTGTTAGCTTTACAATAGCGAAGTGCGCCCTTCAACACATACAAATAATACGTCTGGCGTCATCAGTCCGTGCTGACGTCATGGAAGATGACTTGTGAGATGAATTCTGGAACGCAGCTAATTCATACTAGTTCATACTAGTTCATACTAGTTCACACGTGGATCCATTTACGTTATAGATCATTTATATGTATGGCAGCGTACATAAAACCACGTGGCATGTCATATCAAGCTGTATTCAATGTTATGATTTGTGATGTTATATGTTTCGATGTTTTGCGTGGTTGAAAATTGATACAGCGAGCTATAGTTCTCTCAAGATTACTTTACACCTGCTTTCGTCACATCCGGGGCAGTCGTAGCCAACCGGCGAACCGCCCGAGACACACCAGCGCCAATACCGATCGCTGATTGGCTACGAACCAGTCGCCTGTGACGAAAGCATGCGTAAGGTAGTCTTGGGACAACTATACCACACGCGTGGTTACTGAGCAACCACTTCGCTTCCCGCCTTCAACCCCGAGCTTCAAGGTCGTGTACGGGGTTTCCCACCTTGAAGTGCGTCATGTTGCAGCACGTGTGAGCGCCACTAGTGTTTCCGGTGCCGGGCACTTCCGGTACCCGCCAGACGACGTAGATGACGAGTATCACGTGACACAGGGCTATGACGCCGAACACTGTTGCATGGCCGGAGTAGGTGAGCAGTGCGCCTCCTGAAACACACACACGTGTGAGCGCCACTAGTGTTTCCGGTGCCGGGCACTTCCGGTACCCGCCAGACGACGTAGATGACGAGTATCACGTGACACAGGGCTATGACGCCGAACACTGTTGCATGGCTGGAGTAGGTGAGCAGTGCGCCTCCTGAAACACACACACGTGTGAGCGCCACTAGTGTTTCCGGTGCCGGGCACTTCCGGTACCCGCCAGACGACGTAGATGACGAGTATCACGTGACACAGGGCTATGACGCCGAACACTGTTGCATGGCTGGAGTAGGTGAGCAGTGCGCCACCTGAAACACACACACGTGTGAGCGCCACTAGTGTTTCCGGTGCCGGGCACTTCCGGTACCCGGCACTTCCGGTACCCGCCAGACGACGTAGATGACGAGTATCACGTGACACAGGGCTATGACGCCGAACACTGTTGCATGGCTGGAGTAGGTGAGCAGTGCGCCACCTGAAACACACACACGTGTATGTCTACATTCTCTCTCAAATCTAAATACTATTAAATAAATAAAATAAATAAAATAATATAAATAAATACTCATAAATCTATACTACTCATTTAGTCGGGAACCAAGTTATAGTTACCCGAGGAGGTTGTTGAGTGTGAATCAGTAAGGGAATTTAGAAATAGAATGAGGGATATGAAGTGATGAGGGTGAGTGGGTGGAAGGGAGGTTTAGACAGGTTGCCATCAGGTAGTTATGGAAGTATTTAACATTAACATTAACCTTATTATGTCTATACCATTCATTATGTTCCTCGTTGCCATAGGTTCCCCATTCTAACTATTCTCACCCTGATACCTCACGGATTCTTCGCGTTCTTTAGTACATGCGTAAAGGCGACCTTCCGCTAGAGTGCGTGCACTGGCCTCAGTAGACACGCCAGCCGTGTTTGGGGTTTCAGAATCATATACACGGTCTAAATTTATCACTTTATGACCATGTTTCAAGTAGATGGTATAGGAACCACGTAGGGAATATTATAATATCTTTTGTATGAACCATCAGTTGGCATTGGGCTCAGTCGGCTATTTTAGCATGATAATAGTTTATAGCTTGGAACAATTGATTGTATGAACAGCTGTCATCGTTTATATAATGTTAACTGCATCACTCATATCAAGTAATTCTGTAAAAAAGTATGCATCAGCTAAGAATCGTTACAGCTATATGATTAAATACATTTCTCAAACACTGGATTTTGTAAACTGTAGAAAGTCTGGTAAGAAAAGAATATGTTCATCACTATCATTTTGTGAGTACATGCGTAATAAAGAGTAAAGCAAAGAGTACATTTGTTATATGTTATGTGGAAACAATCTTGTTTATCTATCATGTTGCAGTGCAGATGTGCGATGCGTTGTGTTGCCTGCTGCGTGTGACGTCACGTGGTGAGATGTTGAAAGGATTCATACTTCCTACTGCTGTGCTGTGTTTGATAACAATCTACATGTGTTGTTTGTGCTGATAGCGGTTATCATAACGCCCTCCATTGTGTACTTGCACGCGCGTGTGTGAATACAAGTGTTTCATGTGTCTGCGTTTAGCCCAGATAATAATTATTTGCAATATTCTTTATGAAGCAATTAATTAAAAAAATATAGAATTTACTTTGTTCAATGTCCATGCTAGCAAACTTCCGAAAATGGGCCCAATAAACATTTTAAATGTAAATATAATATGTATTACAGCTCTTTGATGAATGAAACTAAAAATTCATAGATCTATATTTTGGATTTGGAATAATACTATTTTACGGAGAACAAGTTTAGAGTTAATGAAGTTTTGAAGGCTTCCCCCTCCCCCCTTACAAAAAGATTCTTAGCATAATGACAATGATGATTATTAACGTGCACATGCATGTACTCTTCACCCCTACTAGTCGAACAACCCGGCAATGTTTTAATCTTTCGTATACATTTCATTTCATTTCACTTCATTAAACATACATAAACAATAAACATACATGCAAGCACGCTATATGTCGAGCAATAATATCTAATAAATAGAAAGCATTGAAGGTTTTCCCCCCTTTCACGCTGTTTAACCTTTGACTGGCGTTCTGGCACGTCCCCAAACATGTTGCACAACAGGTTGCACGGTTTGAAATCAACTATCCTCTTCTCTACACATTTGTGTTTCAAGTTATAATGGTTCGGTGGATGTTCTTATTGCTTTAAGCCTCTATTATTCTAACGTTATGACACATCTAGCTTTCTACATGTCAAAGATATTTATACGTTGTCAATATTTTATTCGACTTCTTGTTTTGGCGATCAACCACACAAAGACACTGCCAAATAAATGATAAGGTATTGGAGTTCTGAGCGGATAGCCACCAAAACTTGGGCACTGAATTGTGTTTGAATCAGGTATATAGAAGAATCACGACATGGCTATTAGCAAGCGTCATCGCGTGGCTGAATGTGTTGAGCTGTTGAGCAGTTCATTCACTTGAGCTTCCAAGAAGGAGATGCCTGCTAGGATATGTGCGCTGGCCTTCCGTGGTCCAATGCTTCGACAGTACAAAGCTACCATAAGAAGTAATGCCTACATTGAGAACGGTACACAATATCAAAAACGCGATTAAAAGGCAGAATGTAGTTTCAATACTACTGGATACAAAAAAACATAAAATATTCTTATCCTTATGTTTGTTATTTTGGAAGCAAAGCTAAGAATTGGCAATCCAGTTTCTAGTGCTACTACTAGTGCTAATACTCTAGCTATGAATGATATTGTGTAGCGTTATAAATAACAAATTTTATGTAATACCGTGTATACTGTTTCGTTTCAAAAATAACTATTTTCAAATATTTTTCATGATAGAATTACCACAAAAAATAGTTGTGTCAAACACTCAACATTAAATGTTAAAATAACAATACTAACATTTAGATGGAAATCACTTCTGAACATTTCGTACCTGATTACTTTATGTGCGTCTCATTAAATGTTTAACTATACACAAATGTTGTTTGGAGAGTTGTAAATGAATGTCCGAGGGCTATTTCACAGGTATCAAACACAACTTCTGGCCTATGACCGTGGAAAACATCGAGAAAACTTCAGTCAGCATTACCGCGGAAGTTGGAATCGAACTGCGGACCTCCCGAGTTAAAATCTCTCAAACCTGCTTTAACTCGGTATAAACTCTATCTATGTCTAATAATGTTCTTTTGGCAATATTTTTGTTTGCCCGCACAAAAAACAAACAATAATTATAGAGATTCGATGCTTCGTAAAACACGAGGTACAATTTATTTCGATGCATATTGTAGAAAATGTAAATAAATTATCTCAATCTAGGAACACCTGACGTCAAACCAAACACATTCATTAACCTCACTTTTTCCTGCACGTTTCAATCGAATACGCGCAAGCGAAGCTTTGCACAGTTTCTTGTCTAGTTTTATGACAGTGATGGAAGACTAGTGAAGTGAGAGGGTATTGAACTTGGCTTCTGAAGATAACGTGCGGCCGCTATTGTAGCCTAGGCTACGCATCCGGGCTATAATGAACGATAAGGCAAAGCCGGTAACGATCAGCGGTGCAAGGCCTATCTTATCTGCAACGCGGCTGTAATAAATGCCACAAATAAATAAAACCAGGCCATGTGTTGCACTTGATGAAGATTGGTGACAAAGGGTTGTTATTTTAATCAAACTAGACTATTGCTAGTTTCAGATAAACAAAAAGTGCATACGTATAACATAAGAGAAATGCATTCACAAAGCTTATTTCTCATGACAATTTGTGTTTGGGGGTTTCACAATTATTTATCATAAAATTTATCACTACTGGCCTAGTTTCAAAAACTAGATGTTGGTATCGATCTAGAGGTAGAAATGTAAGATTAAGTTGGTATTATTGTGCTCAGCTATTTCAACAGAATGAGAAAAGTTAGCTTAAGACGAGTTGGGAAATAAACGAATCAAACTAATCTCGTTTACAAAGTAAAACATATCTACTTTTAAGGTTGTGAGCATCATGCCTGTTTTGGTGCATGGGTTATTTATTCTTGACTTGGAAGTTTCCAAATTCAATATGGGATATTTACTAGTTTCATTGTTAGTCTACCTGAGTCTTGTGCTAACAAACTAACAACTCAGTCACTCCTCATCTTTGTCAACCTGTTATGACGCACGATACTCGAGGTACGCCCACAAACACGGAAATATGCCCGTATGTAATGAGCGAAGACTCGGGTTGGTTGACTCTCAGGCACTCACATCAGCAAATACAAGGCGGCTTTGTCTGCAGCACCTACACGCGATAGGACTCTCATGAGGGAGGTCGCCGGTTCGATACCGCGATCCTGACAGAAGGGTTTCCTCACAGTCACCAGGTGAATGTTAGAACCGAGCTCTCGCACATACCTTTGCAACCATCCAAATACCACAATATGGCTGTAGTTTGTCACTTAACGATGGGCCCATAACGGTGCCACCCCAGCCCCACATCATATCACTCACTATGTATGTTTTTTTTTTTAAATTTAGGTTATCTTTAGAAGGTTGCAGGAGACTTTACGTGGATGGAACGTGGTTCCGCTTTCTGCCTCCTTTCAGCACTGGACACATGTACTTGTAGTGTTTATACATTATAATGCAATGTACTCTGATGTTGAAAAATAAATAATAAGCAAACTTCTATGGGAACAAATATCCCAACAACACTAATCAATGAGATGATATTAGGGATTTACTGTTTACAACTGTCATGCGAATCGAGACGATGAGTGGGGGATGTATGAAGGTACAACACACTCAAGCCAGGGCTCGAACAGGGAAACAGGAGCCCTGGGCCCAGATTCACAAGATATACTAAGTCTTTTTTTAGTCTTATCTCTAACACCTTCCTAACATTCAACCTCTTGTGAATCCAGGGAAATATCTGAGAACAGACTTTAAAGCATGTTATTGGAATCTTCATTGTATCCTTGTTTCTACCAGGAGTAAGTAAATTCTTCATGTGACCTGGGTCTGGTTTTACAGGAGGTGCAAAGTTAGGTCGGTCTTTTAAAGTTGAGAGTAAGACCACTTGCGAATACTGGCGCAGGTTCATCGACCAAACAACATCTGATCAACTGCGACATTGACAATAGCTAAACTGAGGCTGATTGGTGTTCATTACTGTGCGTAAGTCATTAAGAGTCCACAATATAGTGTTCTATTGTACCTACTACGGTATTGGTTTAGCTTGCATGAGGAAGAGCAGTAAACTTTCATTGCCGAGACGTCTCGTAAAGTAAAATGCTTGAGCGCTTGTCTATCACGCCCCAGTGAGAGACCCAAGGTGCATTGCCTCACCAAGTCTGATGGTTGCTAGACTGTAAAATACTGATCCCCTTTAGGAGAGGCCATTGTTGAAGCTATAAAGTAAACAAGTTACGTGTTGCAGGGTCCGAAATGTGGAATGCAGACTTTTTCAATCGTAAATCAAATTAATAAATAAATAGTATGTATATGTATGGTTTACATCCCTCATTTAAAACTTAAAATAACTTTGTTCAGTGGTGGGCAATGAAATGTATTATAACATTTATTTTGCGAGGCGCAAAATAAATGTTGCTATGACGGTTCGAAAGTCATCGTTTAGTAACGTATAATTGTACACTCTTAACTAATTCCAGAAGCAAATAAACCCCCAGCCCGAGCCGGGAATTAAAATAAGCGAATCGGGTAATGTTAATGTAATGTTAGAAAGTTGAAGACATTGCAAAATTCTTTATCTGTCAACGTCGAAAGAGCGCCAAGTTAGATCTTCTCAAATGGTATGCATTAATATGTGACTTTATAAACATTGTGAAACGATCAGTTTTTTATTTGTTTGCGAGGGCATAGGCCAATATGCTGCGTCTTGATTGCAAGACAACTTTGGCTTGGTGCCCGCTACACACGCGTGTATATATTATATTATGTGTTTCCATGATGCTTGTTTCAACACCATACGCTGAAACCTCTTTTACTAAAGTGGCTCCGGGTACAAGAGGAGACAATAGGCTACCAAACACGAGACATTCCTAACTTAAGATGTACAACTTGTAATGGGGTGTCTTTACTTTGGGATTCATCATATCATAATCAATCAGTATTATACTGGGATACATATTTTATAAATGGTCCCTTTGGTGACGTCATAGCGATAAGACACTAAATACATTGTATAATATCCCCCACAGAAAATCAGTTCTCGGAACTGACTGGTTAGAGACAATAATACAATTTCTTTTTTTTCTTTTTTTTTATCAGAATTGATCTTTTAATTTGATATCTTGAAGGTCTGTTGATGTAGATACCTAATATCTTTAACGTCACGTTCAAAGATTGAACTAGGAACCCCCTTGGAGATTTTTATCATTTTACGTGGACCAAGCCAAAGAAGTAGCCTAACACAGTGAAACTTCTGTCTTACCTGCGAAGGGGCCGGCTGTGCCTCCAATGAACGTCATAGCTTCAAGCAGCGAGACGCGCGCAGTCCGAGCAGGGGTCGACGAAACACTCGAGACGTAGCTCATCACCGCCATGATGCAGCTGACGAAGCCTCCGAAGACCCCCGAAACGGCGCTGGCCAAGATGATTGGCCACACTGGCCCACTGAGCGATGTAAGTGACATCCACATATACACTATGGAGCTGAGAACGCCGCCTGTAGACATAATGTACTCCATTAGTCACTATAGTTAAGTTGTAAAGAAGCTTTTAGCTTAACTTCGCCTAATGAAGACCATTTATTATCTCTCTTGCATCTCATATCTAGATTAATGTTACTTTTAGCGTATTTAAAAACAGTTCAATGTTACATAATATTACTCGTTTGATTGACTATGTCAGGTTACCAGTGCGAACTATTCTTCATTTTTGAACGTCAATTCGGAAATTTGGAAAAGATACTTGCCCTAGAGGTAGTGAAATGAGATTTATATTGCCCGAGGAAAGTTTTACTAGCAGCGGGAGTAATCGCTTATCTCGACCCCTGATTTCATCATATGCGCAACAAGTACCACAAGCTAAAATAAATTGCGAACATTTACAGCAAGAATCATCGTCCGCGCAAACAGATCTGTTCACCAAACAGAGTTGAATATCCACCATCACTTGTGACACCGTCGTATGTTATCGGGTCATTGCCTTCGTCGACACAAGCAGTCCATTAAATGAGTTTTTTTCGAACATCACAGTTGATGGAAGATGGGGTTAGTTTATTTGACCTCTCGAAACAAACAACGCTCAAATGAGATGAATAACGAAGTTATTTTGATTGATTCAGTAACAAGAGTACTTAGTACTGGCGACATTCGTCTACTCAATAAAATCACATGGGTGTTGCATGAGCTGCATCCTGGGGTGTTTGATGTTTCAATCCGACGTTTCAGGTGACATATATTGCTGATATCTTCGGGGGTTGCTGTGTTCAGACCTACTCCTATCCGCCACTTGTGGAGCTATTCTCAAGATGGCTGAAATAGACGAGGTGAAACGTCAAACACCAGATGGTGCAACTTGTCCCAACAGCTCGAAGCATTGGATACACTTGATTGGAGATCACGCTGAATGGAAGGTAAATAATTGATTTTCAGGCGAACCACTGTGAACTGGATAACTGGTACAACAATGAACCATAAAAAATGATATATCGAATCACTCGTGGTAAACAGTTAAGAGGATGGAATGAATAAACTACTACAAGAAATTTGTGATAGATCGAAAAAAAAAACGTAATAATTTGTTGTCACTATTTCACATCAATACAGAAGTTTCCTCTTGAACTTAAACTTCTTCAACGAGTCTGCTTCTCCCAACACGCGTGGCAGACTTGAGGTACTGTCCACTTCCGTGTAGCAGACTATTTCGAGAGTAGAGAGCAATTCGTTGAACAAGAATATTAATAGATTCGTTTTATAAAAGAATGGGTGGGCGTCAAACGTTAGACTTGGAGGCTGGAACCAGATGAACAGCTTGATAAAAGTATACACTCTTATGCTAAAATGCTTATGCATCAAACAACAGGAGCAAGTAGGCCTACTCTTTATCAACTTTAAATTTAAAAACTTAATGGCATTGAGCCATACGAACACACAGCAAACCTACATCCCTGCGCTCGTTGCGGCTCAAAACTTGTAGCAGTGCACCAATGTCAATTACAACTGACAAGGGTAGAATACTTAATATATTTCAAGTTATACTATCAGTATACGACATTCTCATGAGACGACTCCATTACAAGTGAAGCTGTACTTCTGAAGTGAAACATATTGAAAACAATTACTCTTGATTGTGGTGTACCTCATGAAACTGAACTCGGGCCACTCTTATTCACAAAAAGCCTTGGCAGCGTAAGAGAGTTTCACATAATGAAAATTGTGGTGGAGTATGAGAGGGTGGAGTGAGTTTGAATATTTGGTGAATCTTTAGAAGCCAATATTAAAAGTGAAGCATTACATCAACAACATATTTATGACTAGATTATAGTTTCTACCCTCTCAATACGCCACCCCACGTATGTTACCAAGGAAATTTTATCTCCACACGTTTGTATCACCCGATCCATCCAGACATCACAGAAGCTATCCGTGATTACTAATACAATAAAGCATGTTATGAAATACACATTGTTTGCATGGTCGGTTGAACAATACGTATAATACGTAGCGTAGGACATAATACGAATTTATAACTGATGTAGCAAATTGCTGGCAGTTAAAAAATACCTGTTTATTGTCTGTTGAAGCTTAACATAATTATACTTGTGGATAACTCTGAACAGTGTTATCCATCACTATCATGTATAAAATGACCGAAGCAGTTCAATGTTTTCAAAATACACAAACACATCCTCATAGAGATAGTGATGGATCATTACGAATGATTAGAAACCTGTCCCAAGTTGTATTTGTGTAGGTTAAAAGTGAAACGGTTTCATTTTTTCAGAACGAAAGCAAAGCACGGCGTCAGGTAAAATGGGTTCGTGTGCCAAATTGAGCGCGTGTGGCACACTTTCGTAATGACTTTAGCCAGCCAGAGCTTATTGCTAAATTGTGTCCCGCCCGACAAGTCATTTGAATAATGTAAAACACCACGTCCAAACTGAATGTTGCGAAAACGTACATCTTGTATAAGCAGCTGTTGCTGCAAAGCTCATAAACACTCGCTTACGTTATTGTCATATACCGTTGCCACAACTACTGACAAACTTTCCGTTGCATTCAAGGTGTATTTTAGCTGTGGTTAGTCATTAATTGCGATTCGAAACTACTAATTTGTTAATAATTGTCATGATATACAAACTGAATGGGTTTCACTTTTTGTTTTTAATTGAGACGGAAACTGATCTCGGTCAATGTTGAACGCAATGCCGACACCAGTGTTCCAGTTCCAGGCGATGCATGAATGGTTATAGTAGCTGCTCGTTCGTCACGTGACTAAATCTTCGTCTGTGTAATTCTTTGGTATGAAATGGGTTTATTGATTATAAATAAAGTTAAAGTTACTTAATTTTCGTACAGTGAACTTTAAATTAAGGCCGACATTTCAGATTACTTTTCACAATGGCAACTGGCAACCTACAATAATTAAATACTTTGAAATTATTGGAATTGGCTAAAGACAGCCTTCAATCTCCAGTTCATGGCTCATTCTTCAATAACATTGTTTTGTCGTGATGCTTACCATAGCAATGATGTGAAATAATTTATTTTGTACGCTAAAATACCTCGTTTCGTCATTTGGTCAATTGTGTCTTGACAACAAAACAAACTGCGGTAGCCCCGCTGTATATCGATATGTGTGGTCTTGTTTAGTTTAGCATAGACACGAGCAGTGGTGAATACAGCGCCCAAAGCGGTGCCGTGAGGGCATTACGATCTTAAACAGCCACTTGAAGTTTGTAACCTCATTTTACATTTCAATGTGTTTCACTTGTCCGAACCAATCAATATACACATATAGTACAATGTAGTTTCGTGTAATGCAAAAACAAATGGAATATAATTCAAGCTTATAAGTTAGCTTAGATGAGTTATGGGCATGCGGTGGGAGGAGTTTGCGGTACGTTTATAACTAAACATTAAAATGTGCTTCTTTTGTTGTGTGAGTGTTTAATCACCCCACTTAGAGTGTCGCCGTGTTTCTTGAGGTGCTGCAGCATTACGTAACGATGTCTACATGTAACGCAGTAAGTACTCAACTCACCTATGGACGGAATAAGAAGCGGATACTTTCTTCCATAAGTATCGCCCCACGAGCCTAAAAGATTGGCCGTGACAATCGAAGGCAACGCAAGTGCGACCGTCGACACCAATATCCACATAGACGCATCACTTTGCACTTTCTCGAGTTCTTCTTTATTTACAGAACTGTACAAGTCTTCGCACACTTCACTCGTCCATTGCGAAGCACAAACCTTTAAATACACCAAGTCTTGGAATACGGCGTATTGCATGAACGTCGCAAACATGTACAAGAACAACACAGGCTCCACTGTTACACTCTGAACACAGTTTAACAACTCCATGTTTATGACAATCACAACATTTACTTTATTTCACTTCACAACGATTATATTTAACTAATGTTTTCGTGACATTTGATCCGGTGGTTTTAATTGGTCGCGATTGCTCCGTCATGTTGAGGCTGATATCATTCCACTAGGCAGACGTTCAGTTGTGACTGACTGAAGTTGGGTGCAGCGGAGCGACGGCCGTGGTGGTTGAACCGCTGGTTATTTATAACTGCAAGCGAGAGTAGACTGCCTCGCTCGTCTCGCCTTCATGACTGACTATTGATCGTGTAATGAGCGAGCGAGGGGAACTGGTTTCAGGTGGATCGTCGTCGCCGTCGTGAACGTGACTTGGTTAATGGGGACAACAGGGAATCTTGTTTGTTTTGTCAGATAAAAGCGAAAGTGTTGCCATCTAGTGCGCGGCTCTGATACCAAACACGTCGGGTTATTAATAAATGTGGTGATGAGTTCGTTTGGATTTGGTAGAACGGTGGAGGTTTATATCGTTGAGAAGTGGAACATGACATTCGGGCGTTCTAATAGAAAGTAAATCTAAAAACAAATAATAATCGTCGAGTGGCTTTTCTTCCGTGAAGATGAACAAGCAAATTAACGTTGGGCGTAAGAGGGAAAGTTGTAAAATAATCTAGTTCAAATTTCCCGCGGTTTATGCAGCCAATGGGAACGAGCGCTGACTGGCGAAGTGCAAAAAGGGATCCGTAGTTTTAAAGGCGGGGAAAAGGAAATATAACTTGTATTATTGCACACACACAAAACGTACCTAAAGAAATTACATCACCAAAACGTGAAGTTTATACAGCTAGAAATAACAATCACAGCTCCTGAACCCAGACAAAATATAAACTAAACGTACGACTTAAATAGGTCAATGTGACAACACATTTACCATGACACTTTACCGAGCAAGATATAGGTTGTCAAATACTTTCATTGGCGGGAGTAATATGACACACTTGAAAGTAATTTTGGCTCTTCTACGAAACGTTATCGTATTTAGTTTAAAGATAACAACGTTGACACCAAGTAAGGAGGCTATTTGCAATCTTATTTTCGCGGACATAGGTCTGAAGCACATGAATAAGTTAAATATTTGTTTATTCTGTACGAGAATGGTATTGGTATGAGTGAAGCGTTGTAAAGTTCACTACAACTCAATATGTGTCCTACTGTAATTACTGGAGTCACAGAAAACCGTTGATTATCAATGGAAAGATGAAACATTAGTTTCTCTGATGGGTGTTCATAAGGTTCCCTATAAAGGGCCCAAAGGGCAGATTGTATTCATTTGTTCAATGCTTGTTTATGTGTGTAATCGGAAACTACAATATTTTTTAGCATACAGTTTGGAATCCCAAGTGCTGGTAAAAATGTTGTTCCTTAGATTTATGACGTATTCACACTGACAAGAACACGATTATACCCTAGACTTAATTCTCATAATATGACAATATAAAATTATCCATATATAGGTTACTAGGTCTACGTGGGTTTAAACCTTATTCATCATGAGTCACTCAGACAGGTAGTGAGCAACAATTGACGTACATACCAAATTCCGTATAGCAGTAATGCTATTACTATAGAGGACCCAAGATTACTTTACACCTGCTTTCGTCACATCCGGGGCAGTCGTAGCCAACCAGCGAACCGCCCGGTACACACACACGATCGCTGATTGGCTACGAACCAGTCGCCTGTGACGAAAGCATGTGTAAGGTAGTCTTGGGACAACTATATAAAGGTACTTGTACATACATTATTTTAAATCTTCTTTTATCGCGCATTTAGTTGGTTATATTTTATTTTAATAATGAAAGTTGTGCTATCTGTACAAATAAGTTAGGTTATATGAAGAGAATAATGCTGAACCAATCAGACCTTAAACTTATTATTAGCCTTCTAGAAACAACAGTTAACACCATGCAGATATTGTTAGTGGAACACTTGCCAGGAAATACATAATTCAAAAATTAGTTCTCACAGATTAATATAGATCATTTTATTTTTCCCTACAAAACATAACATCAATACACGGAACGAATTTCACTCACAAGTATATTATCACAATTCATAACAAACACACTCCTTTCATTGTATATTCTTATATAAATATCGCTCAATGCCCACAATGGAAATCTTACAAATGGAGGGAATGTTCAACTTAAAGCAAACACTAAGTTATTTGAAAACACTTGTTCAACATATTGATCATGGCATAACCCCTCCATTATCAACTACTATCACGATAAGACTGACAATGTCACTACACGTGATCATGTACCAGGGCTGGAATCACCTCTCTGACAATATCATTGCTACAGAAGCACGTTTAAAACAATAACCATCACTTATCGTGAGGTACCTCGATACTTGCTCTGTTTTCAGTATGTGTGCAACACAACACTTTGGCACCCCACATTAAAAGCAAGGAGCAAGATTCAATTTCAAACATTATTGGATTTACTATTTAAATATAAATCTTGTTTCCAATAATTGCTTTTTTTTAAATTGCCAAAATAACGCCGCCACAGAACGCCGACTATTGAGCTACTTGTTAACATTAAATTATATTATACATTTGTTCACAAAATCAAAACTCGTAGCCCATAACAATCAAATTATTTGTAGCCTGACTGCAAATTTCACTCCAGCATATTTTTTAACATGTATACATAGTTGCATAATTTCGTTAGTTTGCAAATGTCAGAAGTGGTACAATTGAATGTTTGCCTTCAGATTACGGCTGCCACTATCGTGCTTAGCACATTGTGGGCGTAATACCAAGTAATTACTGAAGATAAATGTATCCGTCGGGTTTGTGTTTTCCCAATGGATATTTCAATACATTATCAACAAATCAAATATCTTCATTATGTATAAATCATTTTTTACGAACGTCAAATAGTCTCCATAAAAGACTCACAGAGTATGATTGGTACATTTAAGTTTCCAAATATCTAAGTTAAATACAAAACACACATCAATGTTTAAACATTATTCTTCAATTTTATTATTAATAATAACATATTTATATGGAAATTTGCTATTTTTTGTCACATAAGATTCTATATTTTGGCCATCTAAATGTATATGGCTTGTTTTTTAATAACAAGATTTATCCGGGATAGGAGGCACTAGCTTGCTTTGCAACATTTCTTATTGTCGTTATTGTGTCGATTAATTTACACAAAGAAATATTTAAAACAATAACATTGTATTAATCCAAGTAGCAACCCTCGCCAAAATATACATCTGTGCCTAACACTAACATTTACAAGTATATCTTTAGGCCAGAATTAAAAAGATTTGTACAATTTCAATTTAACAAACACAATTCCGCACAAAGACAAAAACTCATCTAGGCCTATACAAGTTTGAAATGTTGGTTTCTTTATATATAAACATTATTTTAATTCACTTCAAACAATTTGCTGAAAATCATTGCAAACTATAACTTTACATACGAAATAGTTTCTACTTGCTATTCCAGATATGTCTCTTAAACCACAGTCTTGTTCTGTTTCAAAACGCTCACAGAAGGCAAATGGTATATATCACCAAATACCGGAATACAATGGGCTGCTTCATTCTTTCCAAAACCCGTTCCAATATATTTACACACGCCACGCACGCTCACATTAAACACTAACTGTTCATACATGACGTTATGTACTGTCGCACATTGGTCCACTTGTGTTACAAAACTACTGTTCGCTGCCCAAAGCAGAGCAGCAAGCACTCAGTACACCGATTAGTATAACCAACATAAAGCTGAGCACTGCTAGAACCAATACTGACATTGCATTTTATAGTCAGGCTCAACATTAATATACAGAGAAAGTAGAGGTTTTACTCATGATATATGAGATTATGTATATTTTATAAATAACGTGAACTATATAAAACAGCCTTGCACATTCATAGCACTTGTGTGTACAACAAGTAACCTTTAAGAGTAGGTTCTTTTGAGAAGGAATTGCAATAACAAAAGTGAATACAGCAACAATTCAATGAATTTGGCAGCACTACCTGATGAATATTGAGCAGGATTGTTCGATACGAGAGAGAATTACTTGAGAAATATGTGTTAAGTTGGAGCTGCCATGAGTAGCGGTATTATCGTGAAATGAGGTATTTCTATTCGGGGACGATTCTAGAATTTTGTCGGTCTTTCAAAACAAAACATTTTCACATTATTATGATTGAACAAAAATCATAATTCGACTAAAATGTCTACATAACATCCTATGTTTCTACATCCAACTACGGATATCATACTTCATAGATATGCATTAACAGAATTATATCCACTAAATAATTATTCTCTAACCTTCCGAAACAATAATATAATATGTTTTATATGTTGATAGCGTGAGCATTGTTTGTTCTACTACCCAATCAGAAAAAGTTGCAGACACATGGTCGATTTCAACCAGAGCGGGTCTTTGTTGTGTCTAGTGAGTAATGAGACTTATCGCAGTAGCCCTGAGGGACGTTGTGAGCATGCAGAGTTACCTTATGTGCTACATGTATGATGATACCCTGAAACGGAAGGAGCTCAGCTATAAGAAAGCGAATTTTAGTTCAGATTTCATCACCATTTACATAGATTACACTTTTTTTTTATTTAAAATGTAATTTATTATTATTGTTTCCATGATATTAACGAACGCTTAAGAACAAAATAAGTAGAGTATATTTTAAATGTCCATAGTAAAATGTCATTAATATGGTTTGCAACGTTATCTTCCTAAGTTTTTTTGGAGGTCATGCTAAAGCTAAACATTAACCTTCATTCTGTTAGGTCTCGCATTACAGTAATACGATACTGAATGGTACATTGACGGCAAAACTTCGCTCCGAAATGTTGAGACTAACTTACAAATCATAGCCTAAACAAAGGGCGAGGTTCAATACGTGATGCTATTAACACGTGCTCGGTGGGACAAAGACCTTCCCGACCGTGGCCGTGACTCGAACCCTGAACCATTGGGCTCTACCCCCAGAGGAGATTACAACTGAACCACGTCACAGCAAGCTTTGTTCGAGCTTAAGCTTAGCACTTAAGTTAAGCTTAACATCTCGGTTAGCGTGAGTTCCTTCAAAATATAATTCATGGGTGATACAGCGTAGCCTCGGGCCCCGGTAGCTCAGCCAATAAGAGTAGGGCAGATGCTCTTGCATGGATGTTCTCAACTAACTCTAAATGATTAGTATGAATTATTGGCAACACGCTATGATTTGGAGTGTGCACGATCGAGAAATATCAACGAGGGTAAAAACAAATCCTGAATCCTGAACAACATCTTGAGGTGATATTTGAGGTAGAAGAATTAGTAAGCCGCGATCACGCTGTTGGCCCGTTGAAGGTAATGAGGCCGTGAATATGATGAAGCAGACTTTGAGGAGAATAACTCAAACCATGCGTTGCGTAATGTTATATTTTTAATTAGGTACCTTGGCCAGGCCGGGTCACACGTCTGATCGGCGCGAGTTGCCCAACCAACTTTCAAACGACATTGCCAAATTGAGTTGCAAAACTTTGTTTCAGCACATTGTCGTTCTTTGCCCTGCACGGACCACTCGACATGTCTGGATAAAGAATAAGTTGATACGTTTGTATCGTATGCAAACCATGCAAATTCAACACAAAATCGTATAGAAAGATTATATAGTATAATGTATAAGTATAATACTTCGGGAACAAATTCGGTTGGGCAAATAAGATCAAACACGTGACACTGACACTGCATGAATGTAATTCTTGTGACGTGACTGACAGCGAGGGAGCCGGAAGTTGCAGCCAGAAGTCACGCGCCCTGTCGATCACTGGGCACAGCTCAACTTCCGATTTAAAAATAATAAGATTTTTCTGCGGGGTCAAAATTATGTATTCCAGATCAATATAATAGGCAGAAGTTTTTTAACTTCTAATGTGGATTCAATTCCATTACTTCTTGGCTTAGGAATAAATAAACGGTGACTTTGGAGCCGTCCTAGCAACGAAGCACTCAATAAATTCAAAGTTGTTCTGAATCGGCCTTGTTGATTCTGGCATTTGTCCGCAGGTGTTCGCACTGTCCAATCACTGATTCATATGTTTCGTATTTGAAATATCGATCTTTGATTGGTTATCGCTCACTCGTCGATGGTGTTCGAAGCCTACAGGGTTGGTTTAGTCACTTTAAATTAAAGTCCCCCACTGCAAATCAGTTTAATTACTGAGTGGGTAGACTCTAAATGTGAATTTATTTATTTATTTATTTATTTACTGCTAGCTGAGTCGATAAAGAAGTGTCCGGTTTGTAGAGGTATTTTAATTACGTGCGATACTCCCGCCAGGTTCGGGTCGAACGTTTGTGGCTCTTATTCACAGCCTGCTGAAGATTGTGCTGCAAATGAATTTTGAATTTTTTTTGTAATTTTCTTCCAGCCCTGCACACGAGGGACGACGAACAACCTTGAGACGTGGGCAAGGTTGCCATGGAGATGACCGGAACCAATGACGCGGTAGTTAGTTCTCCGAAGTGCCGCTGGTCGTTATGGGCCATTACGCTGATGGTCCCGCGCCCAATCATCGCACAACGCGATGACGTCATCTTTATCGACTCTCGGTAGAGGTACTTAAACTTCTTTAGTACTACAACATACTAAACGATTTTATTTTTTTCTTGCGACAAAAACAACGAAAACAATCATTAAAAAACTAATCCTACAACTAAAATGTAATCTGTGAATGTGAATGAATAAATGAATGAAGTGACGATGAGATGAAATCGGTCAAGACAAATTTCCTCCGCAGTACTGTTTTCACAAAAGTTATGTAACAGTCAAAGTAAAACGTTAAATACGGAACAATTGATCATTTACTGACGATTGCAGCAAAATATTTTCTTCTATCTTAGAAATATGGCACCGGTATGAAAATGGCCTCACCATTCACTATATACACAGTGTTCCATTGACGGGACGACAAAGTCAACCCCTTTAGAATTAATGAACATCGCCTTCAAGAGCGATGGGGGTTGTTTCTCGCCTAGTCCTCGACTTGGCCTGACTCAACCCCGTCATAATCAACGAACATGACCTTGAAGAGCGATGGGGGTTGTTTCTCGCCTAGTCCTCGACTTGGCCTGACTCAACCCCGTCATAATCAACGAACATGACCTTGAAGAGCGATGGGGGTTGTTTCTCGCCTAGTCCTCGACTTGGCCTGACTCAACCCCGTCAGAATCAACAGACATGACCTTGAAGAGCGACGGGGGTTGTTTGTCGCCTAGTCCTCGACGTTTCTCGCCTTGTGCACGAGCAGCTTGAGTTGTTCGTACGAGATCCACATGACAATGTTCCAACTGACCAGACGACAGAAGGATGGGGTGAACCTGCAACAGAGAGGCACAATGAATACACCTGCACCTGTTGATTCGCATAATATGTAACATGCGCAGTATCGCTCAATATTAATAATGACGGTTCACCTTCCGATCAGATCAGTAACCATTAAAGCGTGAAAAACTTAAATGTTCGGTATTGTAATACTTCTTACTTTACAAAATGTTAGTAATATGATATTTTCGGGTGTAGGTAGGCCTATCCATAAACAACCTACACGATACTTTTGTAATAGACGAATGGTTCGTGGTCAACGAGCGAGCCACAATTTAAAATATCGGCCACTATTTCGTCACACTGGTCAATGATGTTTGTATCCTTCTCGTCTATAAGTTTCCAAATTAACTTATGTTCTTTCTTTCTTTCTTTCTTTCTTTCTTTCTTTGTTTTTTGTTAATGTTTTCCTCATTAAATGAGGAAGAACTCTATCCATCAGTATCTGTTTTACATATTCCCAATTTTGTCTATATTAGCATCTTGAAATTATTTTTGAATTTAGGTATTGTATTTTTAATGGTGTAATGGTATCTTACCCCTTGTAGAAGGCAGTGGGCCCCTCCTGCGAGAACATGCGCAGCGCACACTCCACCGCCCCCTTGTACTCGCCCTTGGGGGAGTTCATGTAGCGCGTCTTGACCACGTCCACAGGTGACGCCACCACAGTCGTGCAGAAGCCTGGAAATGTATAACACGCTCGCGTCAGGGCAAAGACATCCTTGTTGTGGTTCCATCTGGTACTTGATGCTTCGTTGTCGGCCAGTGTGTGTGAAGGAGTACCTACCTATACTGTTCGCTATCAACATGGCAATCTATACTCCGGGGTTTAGCATAGATCAGGGCACACCAGTAAACACTCGAGTTGTGGAAGCCAGGCCTGTTCATCGTATTCAAAATAGACTAGATGCAATCTGGGCTGGTGGCAAGCAGATAAACTTCTATGAGGAGATTACTCATCGTTGATTGGTTGAAACCATCAATGGCGCAGATAAGGGTGTAGCATAGCAGTGCCATCTATTGTTACTTGTTAGTTTGAGTCTCCAATAGCATGTATGTAACATGTCCAGTGCGTCTACTAGTTCGCTCTCTTTCTTCAGTACTACCACCTACAATCAAATTATCTCTTGGTCTGTTGGACTTGCTTCGTCGCCAGACATTCAAGAAAGAATCAGTTAAACTTTTTGTAACAGAGAATTATTACCAAAGATGGTTTCTACACAATTTAAGTACTTTCTACAAAATAGGACTACGTGGAGTTCTTGAATTCTGATTGGAGGTAGAACTCGTCTGGAAAGATAAGTAGAAAGCCTAAGTAGAGTTCACACGACGAAATTACTATGGTGGATCCGTCACAACAGCAAGTTCCCCATATCTGTTTTAGAATTACCCGTAGTGTGGTAATATTATCAGTGTGGTTTGTTTTAATTACTCATTACAACACAGTGAAGTGTCTCAAATCAGCTGGTCAAAACGCTAACCAGTGGAAGAAAAAGCAGGTCGTGTCAATTTCTGTTACGCAGAAGACACGCTTATAAAGTGTCGCATGGGGTGGTCCAAATTCCAGCAATGTTTCCGGTATTCATCAGCCCCTCACATCTGTGTCCACCTAGTGACAACACTCACCGGCAATGACTGCTGAGGTGAAGTGACAGGGGATGCCGTCCCTGATGAGGTCATAGTGGAGGATCAGTTCCTTGATGACGTCATAGCAGACTATTTCCGAGACGTTCACTATCGCGTTCCGAGTCACGTTCGGAAATGTTCCTGTTGGACAAGGAACGAAAGTCAACAAGGGTGAAATAATCTAGATATTCGTTTCCAGTATAACAGTTGTGATCGTTACCATCATAGAGGAATCTCAGCGCCAAATTATTTACACATTAGACCACTAGAGTTGGCTACTCATACTCATACGAGACGGGATTTTTTACTGGCCATTGCAGATACATCTTTTGTGTACTGAGGGATCTAAAGAAACCGGGCATTGGAAAATGTTGTATCTTAAAATTGCTTTTGATATTAGGTGGTTAGGAAAAAAGGATTAGCGGTTTTATCGCGCAGAAAGTAGTGTTGTATTATTATTATTATCTTCTTCTTCTTCTTTCGAACACCCAGAGTTGGAAGTTATGCCATTCTCTGCCTAGTTGCCCAATAAAGGTTTGACACATATTTCCTTTTTGCTATATTTTGCCCCTCTACTAGAGCCCTTTCTGCGAGGGTGGATTTGTTTATACTGGATGCGATAGAGTTAGTAACGTGGAAACATGCAGTAGTTGGATAACAGTGGAAAAACTGACACATTTCAACATCAACTATAGATCTGGGAATTGTTATATTGGGTGCCCCCAAAAGTCGTGCTCACCCTTCCACAGCCCCCGGGCGCCCTCCTCCGCGGCGATGGTCCGGTACGCGGACAGCGTCGACGTGTACCTCTTGGCCTCCCCGGGGCCTCGCAGCTGCGCCTGGAACCGGACCTTGACGACGTCCGTGGGCTGCGCGAGGAGGACGGCCAGGGCGCCCGTCGTGATGCCGGCGGCGATCCTCGTGCCGATGTACATTCCGCCGGGCTTGGTCACCCCCGAGCCTGGAGGACACACAACATTCGCTATCAGTAACACTCTGGGGCGTTAGGGACACATGCGGACGAGCTTTCCTTTCTTTCGCTCATACGGAATCACTGCTCTGTCGTACAGACCCACGGCCCAGATTCACAACAAGTCCTAAGTCTTTTTCTGGTATTAGGATGTGGAAATGCGAGGAGGGGACTGGCATGTAGTTGAGGGGGAAGAGTGGTGGCAGGATAGAAGAAGATGGAGAGGCGTATCTTCAATGCCGACGCAGAGTTGGACGTGGCAACAGATGATGATGATGATGAACTCTAAGACCGGCCTTACTTTAGACCAGGCCCCGATCACGTGACGAAGTTACCAATTCCTGGTCGAAACAAAGACGCAATGACCATTCCAACAATATGTTTTAAAAATCTATTCTCAGATATTGGGCTGAATTATGATTAAGGACCTCTTGTGAATCCAGACTCAAGCATCTAAATCGCTAAAGCATGCATCACATGCGTACACAATAATTCGAAATACTGAAAGCATGTTACAGATTGTCACTGCTCGCGATACATATTTATTTGACTTCTTCTTTTTCTATGCCCGCATTTGTAGCGAAGGTAAAATCATTGGTCTCGTAGTTTTTTTACGTTTATCATCAAAACTGTGACTTACCATCGAGAATTTGTTGGTATTTGGACTTGACAGAGTCGTAGAAGCCCAAGCGAACTGAGGCGAAGCACATTTGTCGCTGGAGTCCGGCAGAGAGGCCATTGTAGAGACACCTGCAAACAGGAGGACATACGCATGACATCATTGGTCGTATTGATGTGAGTTTGAGATACAAAGATAAATAATGAAGCCACTTTGAAGGGGGATGAACCGTACTACCATCTCAGAAGTATGTAATACTAATGCTTTGGTTAAGCGCCCAATCCGTGCGATGCGTCCTTTTTTCGGTTCATCCAATCACAGCCATTACTCATTCGACTTCGATTGCGAGATGTAAGATGTGATTGGATGAACAGAAGAACCCGACGCTTTGCACGGATCGGACGCATAGATGGGCTGAACCCTTATGCTAAATAAACGTGTACTTTCTGGTGAATGTTTCGGAATCACTCATGACAATGACAGCTTTATAGTAATTTCACAATACACAAGAATGCACTGACTGATCAATGTTTTAGGAAATAACGTTATATGGTAAATAGTAAAAATACGTTAAATAGGCCTATGTAAGGTCCATCCGAGGTTGGTTATTTCACACAACCATTAGGGGTCCAGTGGTTAGAATCCCTGCTCCCAATGCAGAAGGTCCCGGGTTCAAATCCCGCTTCAGGCAGAAGTTTTTAACTTCTATTGTGGACTCAATTCCATTACTTTTTGGCTTAGAAATAAGTAAACGGTTACTTTAGAGCCGTCCTAGCAACGAAGCACTCATTAAATTCAAAGTTGTTCTGAATCGGCTTTGTTGATTCTGGCATTTGTCCGCAGGTGTTCGCACTGTCCAATCACTGATTCATATGTTTCGTATTTGAAATATCGATCTTTGATTGGTTATCGCTCACTTGTCGATGGTGTTCGAAGCCTCATGGTTGGTTTAGTCACTTTAAATTGAAGTCCCCCACTGCAAATCAGTTTAGTTACTGAGTGGGTAGACTCTAAATGTGAATTTATTTATTTATTTAATAACCAAGACGTTGACGCGCCGTTACACCCAACAATTCATTCATTGATAGTCACACTCATTTATCCCTCACAGTTGTAAAGAGCAACGCTACGTCACGTCAAACGCGTCGTGACGTCAGAGTCCACACCAGAGTCAACACCCTAACGACATATTTATGCTAAGGTGCGACATTAGTCGTTGTCTGCGCCCCCATCAACTCTTGAATAATGTACAATATTAACAACACGTGATTCTCTAGAATTGTATTCGCGTCAATACATTGGCCCAGTAGGATTATTGTGCATTCACGGTCAATACACTTTATTCCACTCAAAAGGAACCCGATGACGTATTTACCAGGGACGAAGGGTCTCTTTCAATATAACCCCGATGAATAAATGCAACCAATTGTGATACTAATCTATGCTAACGATGTCATTAATAAACATTTTGTATTATAAGTGAGCTTAAATATGCTGTATGTAACGTGAATAATGATACGTTTGTTCACGATGATGAGTAGTTTGTAACGGTTACTGTCCTACTTTTTTTTTCTCTACGTTTGATTTCATCAAACTTGGTTAATCTCTGAGTGAATACTGTGGGTCCCTTACTCCATACAAACCCCACTCAAACCACACATCTCACTGAGACATCCCCGACACACACAAGGGAGGGGGTGAGGGGGGTTGCTTACTTGAACCCCTCCTGCCGGGCTATGGTGGTGATGGTGCCGACGAGGCCCTGGTATTGGGAGGCGCCGGCTCGGACGATCACCGCTTGACCGTTGGCGACGGACACGAGGGGTCGACCCTCCCCTTGGACCTGGAAGCACCAATCATAGGGGTTTAGAAACCTGCTTAAATAGATACCTTCAGGTCAACTTCCAAAGTGACTAGATCCTAGACCAAACCGGCAATCGAACCCTGGACCAACAAGCTATACTTGTTTCGTACATATAGTACGTACAACGAATTTTGTGTTATTTCTACCTGTATTATTTTTTTGAAAAGAATAAAATAAAAATTGAATTGAATTGAAAATTGAATTGAAATGTAGTAATTGAGTAAACAAGTACAAGACCCACCTGTAGCCTGACTTTAGCCGTGTCTAGCGGGAAGGTAGCGAAGTCTGCTATGCAGGCGGCCGAGCCAGCAGTCAGCAGCTTGTATCCTATAGGCATGTCACCGTCCACCCTGACAACTACTGGAAGCGCTGTACAAGCAACTGTTAGCAAGACCCACCTGTAGCCTGACTTTAGCCGTGTCTAGCGGGAAGGTAGCGAAGTCTGCTATGCACGCGGCCGAGCCGGCAGTCAGTAGCTTGTAGCCTATAGGCATGTCACCGTCCACCCTGACAACTACTGGAAGCGCTGTACAAGCAACTGTTAGCAAGACCCACCTGTAGCCTGACTTTAGCCGTGTCTAGCGGGAAGGTAGCGAAGTCTGCTATGCACGCGGCCGAGCCAGCAGTCAGTAGCTTGTAGCCTATAGGCATGTCACCGTCCACCCTGACAACTACTGGAAGCGCTGTACAAGCAACTGTTAGCAAGACCCACCTGTAGCCTGACTTTAGCCGTGTCTAGCGGGAAGGTAGCGAAGTCTGCTATGCAGGCGGCCGAGCCGGCAGTCAGCAGCTTGTAGCCTATAGGCATGTCACCGTCCACCCTGACAACTACTGGAAGCGCTGTACAAGCAACTGTTAGCAAGACCCACCTGTAGCCTGACTTTAGCCGTGTCTAGCGGGAAGGTAGCGAAGTCTGCTATGCAGGCGGCCGAGCCGGCAGTCAGCAGCTTGTAGCCTATAGGCATGTCACCGTCCACCCTGACAACTACTGGAAGCGCTGTACAAGCAACTGTTAGCAAGACCCACCTGTAGCCTGACTTTAGCCGTGTCTAGCGGGAAGGTAGCGAAGTCTGCTATGCACGCGGCCGAGCCGGTAGTCAGCAGCTTGTAGCCTATAGGCATGTCACCGTCCACCCTGACAACTACTGGAAGCGCTGTACAAGCAACTGTTAGCAAGACCCACCTGTAGCCTGACTTTAGCCGTGTCTAGCGGGAAGGTAGCGAAGTCTGCTATGCAGGCGGCCGAGCCGGCAGTCAGCAGCTTGTAGCCTATAGGCATGTCACCGTCCACCCTGACAACTACTGGAAGCGCTGTACAAGCAACTGTTAGCAAGACCCACCTGTAGCTTGACTTTAGCCGTGTCTAGCGGGAAGGTAGCGAAGTCTGCTATGCAGGCGGCCGAGCCGGCAGTCAGCAGCTTGTAGCCTATAGGCATGTCACCGTCCACCCTGACAACTACTGGAAGCGCTGTACAAGCAACTGTTAGCAAGACCCACCTGTAGCCTGACTTTAGCCGTGTCTAGCGGGAAGGTAGCGAAGTCTGCTATGCACGCGGCCGAGCCGGTAGTCAGCAGCTTGTAGCCCATAGGCATGTCACCGTCCACCCTGACAACTACTGGAAGCGCTGTACAAGCAACTGTTAGCAAGACCCACCTGTAGCCTGACTTTAGCCGTGTCTAGCGGGAAGGTAGCGAAGTCTGCTATGCAGGCGGCCGAGCCGGCAGTCAGGAGCTTGTAGCCTATAGGCATGTCACCGTCCACCCTGACAACTACTGGAAGCGCTGTACAAGCAACTGTTAGCAAGACCCACCTGTAGCCTGACTTTAGCCGTGTCTAGCGGGAAGGTAGCGAAGTCTGCTATGCAGGCGGCCGAGCCAGCAGTCAGTAGCTTGTAGCCTATAGGCATGTCACCGTCCACCCTGACAACTACTGGAAGCGCTGTACAAGCAACTGTTAGCAAGACCCACCTGTAGCCTGACTTTAGCCGTGTCTAGCGGGAAGGTAGCGAAGTCTGCTATGCAGGCGGCCGAGCCGGCAGTCAGCAGCTTGTAGCCTATAGGCATGTCACCGTCCACCCTGACAACTACTGGAAGCGCTGTACAAGCAACTGTTAGCAAGACCCACCTGTAGCCTGACTTTAGCCGTGTCTAGCGGGAAGGTAGCGAAGTCTGCTATGCAGGCGGCCGAGCCAGCAGTCAGTAGCTTGTAGCCTATAGGCATGTCACCGTCCACCCTGACAACTACTGGAAGCGCTGTACAAGCAACTGTTAGCAAGACCCACCTGTAGCCTGACTTTAGCCGTGTCTAGCGGGAAGGTAGCGAAGTCTGCTATGCACGCGGCCGAGCCGGCAGTCAGCAGCTTGTAGCCTATAGGCATGTCACCGTCCACCCTGACAACTACTGGAAGCGCTGTACAAGCAACTGTTAGCAAGACCCACCTGTAGCCTGACTTTAGCCGTGTCTAGCGGGAAGGTAGCGAAGTCTGCTATGCACGCGGCCGAGCCGGCAGTCAGCAGCTTGTAGCCTATAGGCATGTCACCGTCCACCCTGACAACTACTGGAAGCGCTGTACAAGCAACTGTTAGCAAGACCCACCTGTAGCCTGACTTTAGCCGTGTCTAGCGGGAAGGTAGCGAAGTCTGCTATGCAGGCGGCCGAGCCGGCAGTCAGTAGCTTGTAGCCTATAGGCATGTCACCGTCCACCCTGACAACCATCCTGGACGTCTATTGGAAGCGCTGGATAAGGAACTATTCACCGTCTGTGACGTCACAACCTAGTCGTGACCGCTGCGTGGAAATATGTCGAGACCGATGTGATGACGAGATGATGTGAATACTGAAACACAACGTTTAATATGTTAGATCTTTTGAAATACGCGAGAAAAGTTTTAAATCTTTTCTGTGCTAGGCGGGATTTACCGCCACAGGCCATGCGTCGATTTGGCATCTGGGGTCCGATTGTTGAACATTTGGTAAAGTGAACCCTAGTTTACATGTACTCAAGCAAGCGAATTATGAAATAAAACACACAGTTAACTTGGCCTGAATTACTTACTTGTGTGTGTGTTTATTTGATACATTACGGGTTGGTGATGTTGATTATTGATGTAGGCCTAGCATATGAGGAAAAACACTCGTAAGTGTACTGTTTTTCTTGGAGTTATAGAACATGAACTATTTTGCGACTTGTTGACAATATGACATGGACAAGTTCCGAGAACTCTAAAACTCTGATTGGTACGTAGGGTGATCTGAGTTTAATCCCAAGTATGTAAAACTATTACAACTACGATATATACTTTTTTAAAGTACAGTGTATAAAACTAGCCTACTACAAAGTTTACAATAACAATATATTTTATCTGAAAGGATATACTTGAAATGTATACATTAGGTTGAATAGCTCAACAGAACACAAAACAGTCCTAGGAAAACATGCTTGTCAACACAACCCGGGTGTTGCAACGTTGTATTGTAACTTGGCCTGGTGGTCATACCTTATGAAAATAACAGAGCGTAGGTACTCAATATTGCTTACTTTACTCTTGGAAGAATATATTGATCTACTGGTTTCATAATGTGAAGTGTAAAGTCAATAACTTATTTTTTGTGTCAGCCGGGCCCCACCTAGGCCTAGCCTAGGCCTAGGCTTTTTACGCCTACCATGGTTTTACGAATGCACAAGCAGCTCCGTTGTGTTAACACAACAATATATTAATTTATAAATGCTAAAGTAAAACTCACATAGTCCTTCTCGACTAGATAATTCAGTATAACTAATTAAGATTCTATAATAATTTATATTTTGATCTTCAGTTAACTGTTTTTCTGTGCACCGTACTTTACAAAATAAAACACACTTCTTTTGTTTGTAGCCATGTTCACCGCTCACTAAAGGGATTGAAAGGATTTACCAATGTCTGCTTGATCTCCGCCTAGCGAAAGCTCGTCGAACTCGCTAGTTGGGAGTTCGACGAGCCTCCGCTAGGCGGAGATCACCGAATCCCCTAGCGAAGGCAAGTCGAACTCCCTGTGCGAGATGCTAGAGGCAAAGTCGATACAAAATTTTCGGGAAGAACTTCTTTATCGCTTCAGCTAGTGTCAACGCTAACTTTAACTTCAACACCTTTTCCTATGAAAGCTCTCGTGATTGTGAAAATGCGTCAAGATGCAACTGAAGCCTAGTTTACGATTGGCGTCAACTTGAATCGTCAACCGGTAATAGTTTCACGTTAGCGTTTTTGATTCACGATTCGACGGCAACTGAAGCTGCGTCGGTATTCATCGGTGAACTTCGTTGATCTTCGTTAATGCACGGCCATCTCTACACGTTGTACCCGTCAAGCTCAACTTGATCTCCGCCTAGCGGAGGCTCGTCGAACTTGGGAGTTCGACGAGCGTCCGCAAGGCGGAGATCAAGTAGACCTTGGTTCCCAAAGTTGTGATGTAGAGCATTCTGTGGTTTTAAGTAAACAACAGCTGTTTGTGGTTGTCATTTATAGGTTATTATTTGTGTGCCAGTGAACATCAACAAAATCAAAAGAAGAAAATGCTTTCTTTGGAAAACGAACAGATATTTCTTTTGAAACTCTTTGGTGACATGTGAATGCGCATGCGCGAGCGTCAAACGTTAACGCCAATCGTCAAAGTTGAACTTTGACGTTGACGGTTCAAGTTGACGGTTGACGCATATCTGCAATCGTGAATGCTTCCATATGAATATACAGGTTTATCAAGGTGTTGAAGTTGAAGTTAGCGTTGACGCCAATCGTACACTAGGCTTAAAGCCTAGTTTACGATTGGCGTCAACTTGAATCGTCAACCGGTAATAGTTTCACGTTAGCGTTTTTGATTCACGATTCGACGGCAACTGCCAACTGAAGCTGCGTCGGTATTCATCGGTGAACTTCGTTGATCTTCGTTAATGCACGGCCATCTCTACACGTTGTTCCCGTCAAGCTCAACTTGATCTCCGCCTAGCGGAGGCTCGTCGAACTTGGGAGTTCGACGAGCGTCCGCTAGGCGGAGATCAAGTAGACCTTGGTTCCCAAAGTTGTGATGTAGAGCATTCTGTGGTTTTAGGTAAACAACAGCTGTTTGTGGTTGTCATTTATAGGTTATTATTTGTGTGCCAGTGAACATCAACAAAATCAAAAGAAGAAAATGCTTTCTTTGGAAAACGAACAGATATTTCTTTTGAAACTCTTTGGTGACATGTGAATGCGCATGCGCGAGCGTCAAACGTTAACGCCAATCGTCAAAGTTGAACTTTGACGTTGACGGTTCAAGTTGACGGTTGACGCATTTCTGCAATCGTGAATGCTTCCATATGAATATACAGGTTTATCAAGGTGTTGAAGTTGAAGTTAGCGTTGACGCCAATCGTACACTAGGCTTGAGGCTAGACATGGAAACTGGTGAACAGACTTGCCTAGACTACAACGTTCTCTCCCCTATTGTTGCAATACTAAGGAAGCACTTATTTGAAACTATCTTTGAGAATACACGAAAGAGTTATGGAAACTTGATTGGCATGATGACAAAATCACAGTCCAAAAGCTAAAGGTTGAGCTAATGCGTGTCTTTTCTACACCATTGATCCTAGAGGAAGAAGGAAACGATATCGGATTCTCTCTATTTTATTAGTGATAAATGTTATTTTTAAAACAAGAAATACATTAAAATCGACCTTAATCTACGATCCTGGCGTTTGAAAACAAAAGCCCCTCCCACTTTTCAGTCTAACACTAAAGGCTAGTGTACGATTGGCGTCAACGCTAACTTCAACTTCAACACCTTGATAAACCTGTATATTCATATGGAAGCATTCACGATTGCAGAAATGCGTCAACCGTCAACTTGAACCGTCAACGTCAATGTTCAACTTTGACGATTGGCGTTAACGTTTGACGCTCGCGCATGCGCATTCACATGTCACCAAAGAGTTTCAAAAGAAATATCTGTTCGTTTTCCAAAGAAAGCATTTTCTTCTTTTGATTTTGTTGATGTTCACTGGCACACAAATAATAACCTATAAATGACAACCACAAACAGCTGTTGTTTACCTAAAACCACAGAATGCTCTACATCACAACTTTGGGAACCAAGGTCTACTTGATCTCCGCCTAGCGGACGCTCGTCGAACTCCCAAGTTCGACGAGCCTCCGCTAGGCGGAGATCAAGTTGAGCTTGACGGGTACAACGTGTAGAGATGGCCGTGCATTAACGAAGATCAACGAAGTTCACCGATGAATACCGACGCAGCTTCAGTTGCCGTCGAATCGTGAATCAAAAACGCTAACGTGAAACTATTACCGGTTGACGATTCAAGTTGACGCCAATCGTAAACTAGGCTTAACAGAATGATGTCTCATCTAATGCAATATAAAAAGCAACATATACCAATACAGACACGAGTGAAACAAGTATTTTTACTTGCAAACTGAGTTTTTTTAAACATATACAAAGAAACAAAATAGTAACTCATGAACCAAATTTGTCGAAGAGTTTTTCGACTTCCTCCTCGTAACGTCTTATTCGGCTGTACAAACAAACCCCGACAATTGGTTCAATATGGTTGAGTTTGGGTCTGGGTATGTTTATTGATTGAGAACATTTCAAACAAACGAGTGTTGCTTCTTCATTTTAGATTGTAGTTGAAAGGACTTGGCGCTAAAGCAGAAGTGCAAAATGTTATGAATCACATTATCACAAAAACTTAGTTTCACAATGTGATGTAATGGATTGAATATTGTAATGTTATATTATACGATTCATTCGTTTAATTGTCAGTTGGTATTATTAATATGCTAATTTACATATAAATATGACGAAACACTAAAAGCACAGCTTTCTTAAAAATCATGTTCCATGTATCCTTACTTTGTTTTCCTCAAACACTAATGCCCCACTATTTTCCACTATTGCTACATTATATAATATTATTTTTGTAACACAGGCCTATTCGAGGTTGTTTGTAACCTACGTGCAACAGTTCTTGTTGTTGTCTACCTATGTTTGTCTGCGGTCCTACGCGTTGTACCGGTACTGTGTTGTGTATCTAAAGTGTATTACAGATTCAATTCCGTTGTGTCCCTAGTGACGGGACCGTTGCCAAGCGTGTCCTATTGTTTGCAGTCGTATACAGATAAGCTAAATGAAAATGAAAATGAAAATGAAAAGAAAACGAAAACGAAAACGAAAACGAAAACGAAAACGAAAATGAAAATGAAAATGAAAATGAAAATGAAAATGAAAATGAAAATGAAAATGAAAATGAAAATGAAAATGAAAATGAAAATGAAAATGAAAATGAAAATGAAAATGAAAATGAAAATGAAAATGAAAATGAAAATGAAAACGAAAACGAAAACGAAAACGAAAACGAAAATGAAAATGAAAATGAAAATGAAAATGAAAATGAAAATGAAAATGAAAATGAAAATGAAAATGAAAATGAAATATGAAATATGAAATATGAAACCGTAGTAATAAACAACATATCCCAGTGAAATAAATTAAACTGAGATACGCAATTCGAACTGTCAATAAATCTGTATCATAATATTATGCTCCCAATGGATTAGACAAACTTACCTTAGAACGAAGTGGTGATTAGTGAAAGATGATGGCCAGGTCTATCGTGGAAGGGTCTTCCCTGGCTTGGCCACTATAATCGTGACTCCCCTGGCTCCCCTGGTTCGCTCCCCCGTCCACGCCAAGCACAGCAATACTGCTGGTGAAAACAAGCGAAGCTAGCTTGCGGTTCATAATCCTAAAACAATCAGTCGATCACAAACTTAATGTCAACCACAACACGACTGTTCAACGAGTAATAAACTGACATTTATCAGGATCAACCGCTCCACACGTAATAAATTATGTGTTTAAACTTTGGCCGGCTAATAACGGCAATAATACAAGGCGGTGAGATTGTCAGGGTGTGAGGAGAGGCTGGACTTTAGCTCAACCAATCACAGCGCTCGGGTTATTATCTAACAGATATACGTCGCCTATTGTGTAGTGATGACGTAGTTGCGTCCAAGGCCACTTGCTCGTCGTACTCGAATGTGTGAACAAATTACATTTTGTTTTCTTTTTGTTTGTCATTCTCTTGAAAAGCTTTTTTGAGCAACGTCCTTCAATATAAATTTCTGCTTATATAAGAAAAACAGAAAAAGTTCTGTCTTGTTGCATTTAAGTCATCAACGTTGATGATGGTAATGGATGGATGCTTGACTCGAATCCCAGTGTTGTAAGATTGCGTGACAAAAGATGCTGGGAGAAAATGTTTCTCAAAGTCATTCATAGTGATTGAGATACAAATGAATACATTACTTCACCACAATTACACATTTACATTTACATTTACACATTTACACCTCTAGCTTCAGACAAGTCATCGTGGGGCACCTCTTGCTTCAGACAAGTCAGCGTGGGGCAGCTCTAGCTTCAGACAAGTCAGCGTGGGGCAGCTCTAGCTTCAGACAAGTCAGCGTGGGGCACCTCTAGCTACAGACAAGTCAGCGTGGGGCACCTCTAGCTACAGACAAAGTCAGCGTGGGGCACCTCTAGCTACAGACGAGTCAGCGTGGGGCACCTCTAGCTACAGACAAAGTCAGCGTGGGGCACCTCTAGCTACAGACAAGTCAGCGTGGGGCACCTCTAGCTTCAGACAAGTCAGCGTGGGGCACCTCTAGCTTCAGACAAGTCAGCGTGGGGCAGCTCTAGCTTCAGACAAGTCAGCGCGGGGCACCTCTAGCTACAGACAAGTCAGCGTGGGGCACCTCTAGCTTCAGACTGTGTGAAACGAAGTCTGATGGGTGTAAATTAGCATCAGAGTTCAAGGAAAAGCTCAGTACGGGGTCAAGTGATGATTAAAGCGTTCAAAAGTCAAATGCATAGCTTCGATTTGTGATAGAGTTCTCACTCCAAAGACGAAAAGATATAACATGTATAATGCACTCTATTCTTACAAATCTATTATTATCGCATGATCAGTCATGACTTTGTTATCGCGTTACAAATGAAACGTAGGCATTCGATTTGTTTGCGTTTTTATTTTCTCCTGTTTTGCGTGTGTGAGTTTTGTTAGCAAAGTGCGTCCTATAAAAATCGTTTCCTCATTTAGGGCTTGTTTTTGAAACCATAAAAACTAAGTTTGATTAATTGCTTATTTATTGTGTGCTAAATTGTAGATATGAGGGTCACGGTTCCGTTTGGCGAAGAAGAAAATTAAAATGTATCGAATGAACATATAGACTCATTTGCTCCAAATGATAACGAACTGTAGCTTCATGCCGTTGTGCAATCATCAAACTGTTCTGTGTACTGTGTCAAACTTCATTAACATAAATAGGCTACTAGATTCAATTTGTAAAGAAACGTCATCTTTTGAACGTGTAAACTTATAAGTTGTATCACTCTTTAACCTTTTTACAAACTCTAATAATTTGTATTTGTTGTAGATTAATAACTTCATTGTCAACCCTTACATTACTCTAGTCGTGACAATGTCCATTCATGTTGTCAATCATTATTATTGACGAAATAATGAAGAGATTTAGAGTAACAGATAAAAAAACTGTGATCTGTATTAATGATATCCTGGTATTGTTTCGTTACTGATTAGCGCATTTAAAATAGCTTTACGATAAAAACTATCTCTAGAAGTAGAACTGACAATTGCACAACATTACAAACATATTCACACCCTCTTAGAAACAATGACAATATCTACATTGCATGGTTCAATACTTTCGTCAAATTTAAAAAAAAGCATCAACTAATAGAAGCTATATTGTTGCAGTTTTCTACCAAACTGTTCTTGATTCGCTTTTGTTCTTGAATTCAATAAGTTTGACGAAAGTATTGAGTCGTGTAATGTCGGCATACTTTCGTCAAATTTATCGAATTCACGAACAACGAAACCAAAAATAAAAATCAGCTTGGTCAAAAATTCAACATTAACTACTTACTAGTTATAATTAATTTTTAATCAATTAGTTTGATGAAAACTTGAGCACAGCTTACCTGTTGATGTCGATTGGCATAGAAAAATAAAATAACTTTAAATCCATGGATTTATCAGAGAAGAATAGTAAATCCAATAATTCGTGGGAGTATTATACTTCGATAACACTTAGAAAACAATCTCTTGACCCGATAAGCTTAGTAGGTACTTAAGTCTAGTTCTGACTTGAACTGTCACTGCTGTAGTAGTGGGCAAAGATCCTAGGAACAAAGATTGAGATATTGCTGATAAGTTATCAGTCACTATAAGTCTAACAGGCGCTTCTCAATGTTGACAACCATACAAAGTCTAACCAGATCATAGATCAATCAATACCCCGACAATCATTCTAGTTATTTTCAGTCCGAGCTTTCTTCGGCGTTTAATTAATTAATTAATTGTTATGGTTACTTATATTTAGCTTTGACTAATTTGCATGTTATGATAATTAAGTAAGTTGTATAAACAACAACAACGGTTCACAATAGATTCATGTCTGTGTTTGATGGTCAATTAATAAAATACGGCCCGAATACGTAAGGTACGTCTCATTGGATGCACAATCTCGCAGCTACGAGGGTGCCGGCCATTTTAGCGATATAGGCCTACATGTCACGCGTCTACATCAACTGTCAAAACAGTTTTTACAGTTTTGAGTGAAACCAAAATAGTTTTAGTAGCAGCAGAAAGAGTAGCAATAGTGGTGGTACGAGTACGGGTAGTAGTACTAGTAGTAGTAGAGTAGTAGTTGTAGTAGGTAGTGTAGTAGTGGTAGTGGCAGTGATAGTGGTAGTGTAGTACAATCAGTGTTCCATCAACGTTCTGGGTGGGACATCAGTCAGTATAAGAGGGCGTGGCACCAAACATTACTGACGTCAGTAATCTAGACTGACACTCTCGCACGTCACGTGAAAAAAAAAAATCGCATTTAAAATGGTAGTAATCAAGAGTTTACGACACCCATAAACCGGCGTGTTACTGTTATTGACAATGAGCGCCCTTGCCCTTCTGAAGGGCAATGCGTATTAGCCTTGAGTGTTTGCGCAAGCCTACGTTATTTCGGTGGGTCAGACATTTGAGTGTTGCGTCATTGACTAATCAATATACGATCATTAGACGTTCGTCTGCCCTCCATGTGTGATCAGTCAAATCAGCACTCCACGTCACTTTATAGATTGGTTTACATTAGCTCTAATTGAGATAAATTTAACTTGTAATACATTGAACAAAGGACTTTTCCTATGTAAATCAAAATATTTATTTATTTAAATACAAAAGTGACATCTGGCGTGTTGAGCAACAAACAAGTGATTGAAGTTTTTCCGGAGATCAGCGATATTTTGAGTCCCGTACACATTTTATCGAACGAATTAAAAATTGACGTTCTTTGTTCTTAAAATTACTTAAGAATATATTTCTTCGAAAAATCAATATATTTTGTTTAATAAATTAAATAAGTTATATATAAATGCATCTTAATAGTATAAAAACATTAACTAAACCTTTTGTTGTTTTGGACAAAAAGTTATCAATATTTTGTCCTTTAACTCACTTATTTTGTTCTGTAACCACTTCGCACTTCAAAATACATCTCCGCCGTTCGTATTATAAAACGTGATATGATTTGTTCGTATCTGATTGCACGGACACAACTTAACGTACGGTTACTGATAGCGGCTAATGGACTATTGGGCTTGTTGGATTGCATCGGTTTTAATCGAGATGCACAGAATCTATTTGTTCCCGGAATAAACAATTCAGAGGTCTCATATCAAACAATGCTGGTTTTAATATCATACGATTAGAATTTGACTATCTATCTTCAGAATTATAACTGTTATATATTTATCAGTTTTATAACTGATTACGATAGACATTAAATATTAAAAACAACATTTTTAACAATTTTTCTTTTGTCAATAATTATACCCTAAAATCTTCGTGTTAGTTTTGCAAGATTGAAATCAATCTAACTTTAAAAATCATATTGCTTGTAACACATATAAATTCTACATCATGCATACATACAAGTTTTTTTACAACAAAGCGCTCTGCTATATACTTCAATAAACATTAGTAGCCTACCTTCCCTTCAGTAATATTGTTGCAGTGAACGTGAACAAATAAACGATAAAGGACAGTGTACCAACCTATCACAAAAAAAACTCATTTGTATTCATAAGAAATCCTGTTCGTACCTAATCCAGCGAGCATGGTCTTGCGAATGTTATATACTTCACAGAACTGCATGTTTGTGTTTTTGTGGCTCGAGCCCTTGAGTTATCCGCGTTGCTGCACTTTACAAGGCGGACACTTGTTTGTCATATTGTCGCCTGTCATAAAGGCAGGTGCGTTACCACCTTATATGAATTACAGCAATGTCATTGTAAATATTGTCGGCAAGTCTGTGTAGGAAGTGTGGTGTTCTTGCCATGGTGTTCTGTCTGTACTGTTAGAAAACTATTGATAAGTGATATTCTTTTCATCATATTTTAATACTAACCATGATCTTAATTTAAATTTTATATTAAAATTTAAATTAAATTTATTTTATATTTAAATTTTATCCACAGACAGAATAAACCATTAGAAATAAGAATATTTTCAAGTTTAGTTTAATATGTTGGGAAAGCTAGACAAAATGGCTCTTTGGTCTTGTGGGTGTGTATGTATAGTTTGTTTAGTATTTACTGCCTCCTGTGTACATTAAGCTGAACATCAACTAATAATAAATAAAGAAACAGCTGATAAACCAGTTAGGCCCGGTATTACGACAGAGCCGCTAACTCGTTGTCTCCATGGCAACCACCAATCAGAAGCGTGTTTGCGATGTTACACAAGTGAGCGCAGGCTAAGGTTTTTACAATATGTCATAATGCCAAATCTTAATGCGTAAAAGAACAAATTACAACAAGTAATAAATTTGTCTTTCATCGGTCTGCTCGGTAGAGTAGACCCAGGGCAGCTGTGCTAGTAAAGAAGTACGTTGTTCAAGTATATTAATAATTATTGCCTTATGCGGGATTCGAGCCCACGTCTCTAGGTGGCATATGTTTAGCAGGTCCGCCCCTAACCGCATGACCAGGGGCGGATTTAAGAAAAAGGGCCCGGTCGGCATTGATGATTGTAGTAATTACGTGTAGATGAGGCAGTGTAGAATAGCAGGGGTCTGGGGCGAAGCCCCAGCCGCCGGAAACAATTTCGATAAGGACGAACATATTTTTGGTACTGCAATAAGTTGGATGGCCTAAAACGCGTAAAGCTATTTTGTAAAAAGAGCCTTGTCCGTGGGAAACTTTTCCCCAAAAAATAACGAATTATTTCTGCCCCCATTTTTGCTGGAAGTAGCTACCGATGTGATTAAACCGACGCAAGTTTTAGTAGTAGTTTGGTTTTTAAAATTAACATTAAGTTCTACTTGAGAATGTTCGTGACATCACTAGACGATTCGGACACAAATGTTTTTGTTGCACTGTGGGGAAACCAGAACAGGGATTTTTAATATAAATGGACGTTTCATCGCGTTTACTTACTTCACCAACACGTGCTGATTTAATCGCACTCGAATATATTCCTCTCAGCAAAAAATGCTAATTTTGTTTGTTTAAGGTCACTGCCCGCACTCTTTAAAAGAGAACGTTCCCTATCTTTACATTTTTGACAGCCTGGTTTTTGTTTGTATTTGTCTTTCTCGCTTGATTCTAAACATACCTGAACCTAGCAGTGGCACAATTTCAATACCACATGCTAGAATAAAATATAATATGTAAAATAACAATTCAAACTAACAAACAAAAGGAATAAAACGAACACTGTCCCACAGAATAACGCTCACACACACGCACACGCTGAAGCACAATATTTTGCAAGAACTACTTGACTTCTGTCACTTGCCAAACCTACAATACAACTGAGCTACGAAGACACAACAAGCCACCCTCACCCGACCCCCCATTGGCCACTTACATAAGTAACTGATTTTTCTCGAACTTTGAAATATGTGCATCCGCTTTTATGTTTTAAAGGAGCGAAGCGTTGTTCCTCAGAACGGTGTAAATCTGTTTAAAACCTGAAAACATCCTGTACCGCTGTCCCTACCCTTATATTCTAACAACCTGTTGTTATTGTGAAAGGCCCGCAGGCCCCACACTAAACTCTTCAGATAATTTATGTCAATTGTAACTTCGTTTCCCTTTTATGGGAAATTTCAATACATAGCGGCTGAGTAGACGAAAACTACATAAAGTTATGATTATCAGCAATGGAGGTCTAGGGGGCCCCAACCGGGTCGGGGCCCGGTCGGCATTCGGCGACCTCGCCACCCGTTAAATCCGCCCCTGCGCATGACCATCGCGGACTGCTAGAATAGTGTGCCCAGGTCTAGAATAGTGTGCCCAGGTCCAAAGAGAATGACAAGAAGAGGAACCTACCATAGCGGTAAGTTGTGCACAGGTCCAAAGAGAATGACAAGAAGAGGAACCTACCATAGCGGTAAGTTGTGCCCAGGTCCAAAGAGAATGACAAGAAGAGGAACTTACCATAGCGGTAAGTTGTGCCCAGGTCCAAAGAGAATGACAAGAAGAGGAACCTACCATAGCGGTAAGTTGTGCCCAGGTCCAAAGAGAATGACAAGAAGAGGAACCTACCATAGCGGTAAGTTGTGCCCAGGTCCAAAGAGAATGACAAGAAGAGGAACCTACCATAGCGGTAAGTTGTGCCCAGGTCCAAAGAGAATGACAAGAAGAGGAACCTATACCATAGCGGTAAGTTGTGCCCAGGTCCAAAGAGAATGACAAGAAGAGGAACCTACCATAGCGGTAAGTTGTGCCCAGGTCCAAAGAGAATGACAAGAAGAGGAACCTACCATAGCGGTAAGTTGTGCCCAGGTCCAAAGAGAATGACAAGAAGAGGAACCTACCATAGCGGTAAGTTGTGCCCAGGTCCAAAGAGAATGACAAGAAGAGGAACCTACCATAGCGGTACTCGGTCCATCTTGCTGCGCCGACAGAGAGACTGCAACTAACCAGAAGACACAGTGTTTACGTTGCGAAGAACGGACCTATTTCTGGACTGAACTTTCTTCATGAGAGAGAATCAAGGCCAGGTAGGCGAAGCTACCTTCACGCCGCTGTTTGACAGCCAGCCAAGGCCGTCCGGCATATAAAACTTAGCCCCCCCCCCCCCCCCCCCTCGCGATCAATCGAACAAAGGTTTTATTTTGATACGACAACAGTGTCCAGAATACAAATGACGTCTTAGCAAATGATGACATTTCGGCAACGACTCTTATCGAGACGATGAGTAGGTGATGATGAAGATAAGACGCCAAATGACATCCATGCCCAAGCTGAGATTCGAGCCTGGAACGCACAGACCGGGGTATAACTACCTGTCAAAGACGTACGTTTGCAGAATTATATGAACATATGATATCCATTATATAAAGTGATTCTAGTAAAATATAAATGAAAATGAAAATGAAAATGAAAATGAAAATGAAAATGAAAATGAAAATGAAAATGAAAATGAAAATGAAAATGAAAATGAAAATGAAAATGAAAATGAAAATGAAAATGAAAATGAAAATAAAAACGAAAATGAAAATGAAAATGAAAATGGAAATGGAAATGGAAATACAAATGAAAATGAAAATGAAAATGAAAATGAAAATGAAAACGAAAATGAAAATGAAAATAAAAACGAAAATGAAAATGAAAATGAAAATGAAAATGAAAATGAAAATGAAAACGGAATTGGAAATGGAAATGGAAATGATTGTTTAGATGAAAGCATCTCTGTTTTTTTAGTCTTTGTTGATATGTAGGGCCTACTACGAAAAATACTTTTTGAAAAAAAAACACCCGTGTTGTGTGTGGTAGACGAAACAATTGAAAGTAGTGCTTTACACCTATACAACTTAATTTTTCTACATTTATCATCATAATTTGTTCGACAATCACCTAATTCAACAGCATTGTTGGCATTTGCGCTGACAATAGAAGACAAGTGCACACCAAGAGATATGAGAGTTCATGAAAATGATAAGATGTAAAGATGGAAGCCTGCCCAAGCTATTCCTGTACACCACTGGCTGAGCGTGGGCTGTTGCAATGACGTCACGATATTGAAGTAAACACCTCCCGGCGGACCACCTGTTCAATTGTGAACATTACATACCCACCATACGGGAAACATTTGCAACAAGTATTAATATTTTGAAATCGAAGAAGTTAGTATTGTAGAGAAGTATTTATTTAGAAAAAAATAGTAACTAGTATATAGGCCTACCAAATATAAAGACTGCATGCATGGTGACACACCTCCATGCAATACAAATAATTTTAGATGACGGCTATTGTACAAATATAATCAAAAATATGAAATACGTAGCTTGATGTGTGAAAATACGCACCCTACATGTTACCGCATGCTATGAATTTCAGGTCAGGACACTTTCTACCTAGAAAGTTTATTTCCTATCTAAAATTGCAGGTGCATATTTTTAAAGAACTCTCGTCGAGATCCGGTCATTAGTTTTTCGTTCATTGAACTTAAGAAAGCAAACATGCATTGCTGAATTTTCTGTGTTTGACGTGGGAATTGTTATAACAGGTTAACTGCTTTGTCTATACGTTTGAAATAATCGTTACAAAAACCATTGATATGTTCGCTAAATATTATTTCAAATAAGTTATACTTTAAAAATGGAAAAGGCCAGTTAGATATTTAAGTGCTGTGTTTTGTGCGTACGAGAAGAGTGAAGGTAGCAGCGACGTCAGTTGTGTGAAGTGGGCGTCTTGACGCAATAATCACGTGTCAACAATCACCGCTATTCGTAACAAACTTCTCACTAATTTCGGGGGCTTTTGAAAGTGTTCAACACGTTTCATCACTGAAAAACAAATTTACTTTTGTTGCAATTCTCGAAAACAAGATTTTACTGGTACGAAGCGCATGTTTACAACGTGTGTTTTCAAAACATGTTGCTGTTTAGCTTTCTACTATAATTTAATATCGGTTTTAAATAGATAAGTAAATTTACTCTCAATCTACGCGTCCAATTAAAGATAAAATATGATGTCAACACTTTGTATTATGCATTTTTGAATATGTGACAATATTTAGACACCTTGAAAGGTCGTAGCTATATTTAGACTGTTTTGCCCCCCCCCCCCCCCTCTCTTATGGTACCTACGCACAATCTTGAGCCGCGGTTGACACATGTCATAAACATACCACTTGTTGTCGACTTAAGTTATCACCCGCCAAGGTTAAGGAATTATTGATTCTTGAACGATAACCACTAGAGTAAATTAAGGCCGTAAGTTTTCCGTGAACTTGACAGTCAAATAATATTTGTTTCTAGGTCGATGTGAGTCGTGACGCAATAGTCTTGTTGACCCTCTCTTTGCCAAGGTGCGCTTAACACCGGCTGAATGCTCGGCTGTCACTCAGAGACAATATCGCCCCATTTACTGGGGCTATTAACTGATTGCATGCGTGCACGGGCACCAGAAAAAAACAAATTTTCTTTCTGAGGGCGGGGGTGTAATTTGATTTTCATGTAAGGAAGGGGGGTCTGGGATACATTCCCTGGGATTGCACGAGGAAACACTTTCAGTCATCAAATGCCTGGAAAACAACTCGAGAGAAATACAATCAAACGGCAGAATCAGCAGATTGTAGGGAAGTAACGTGACAAACAAATGGCCCAAATGAAAATTCAGGCAACTATGCGGGAAACGAGCATCAAAATGAAGTAAAATATTAATTAAATTTGAACTTATAATATTCGAAATTCAAAACAGAACGAAAGTGAAAAAGTAAATCTTTCAAACAAAAAGTTTAGTGATGAAGAGGAAGACCAATAAAATGCTAATAAAAATGGGAGGTAAAAGCCCAAGTCATAGGGAACATTACTAAGAGACGAATTCCAACATAATATATTGTTGTATAATATGTATACACCTTATTGCACAATTTAGCACCCTTGTCCTTCATGTAACCGTAATGTGTCTGAAATATGAGCGTAATCACTAATCACGCCTTCTAAAAGACAGGCCAATATATTTTTCAATAATTATGAGATTCAAATATTCAAATATTAAATTGGCGGGGGGGGGGGGGGGGGGATAGATAGCGCTTCATCGGTCCCTACTACCCATGTCGTGGAGTACAATTATTATTTTGAGGAGCAACGTTTTCGTTATGGCGAGTTGAATCTGTTCATAAACGAAGTTTAATATATAAAACTTATATACAGTTTGCACTATCTAACGTTTTGAAATGCTGATTAATTAAAAACACAGTGAAACACACCAAAATAAGATATGTTTATAGTATATCATATTATTAGAAATAGTGAGTACAGAATATTGAAACAGTTAAGTACAAAGTTAGAACAACACTATGTAAAGTGATAATTTGGGAAGGAATGTAATATGTAAATATTTCACGATAATTTCCCAACGTCTTCACGTCTTCGACGCCGGGACAACTTTCCCTTACAAAGGCGCGGTTCACATGTGACGATAAAGAGCCTTCGTGAAAAATGTGTCCCTATGGCTTAAAATGACAGAATGCTTACTTTCTAGTGTTGGTTCTAAGACGCTGGCGATAGCGATTTTCCCCATCTTGTCGTTTTTACTTACATAGCTTTTTACAGAAAACACACAGTTGTCATCTGGCTTATTTAACAAATAAATCCATGGTCATTGCTAAAATATTCAAAGCATCAAAACTTTCTATATAGAAATAATGGCCGAAAGAAATACAATGCTCATCTGGTTGTTCCAGGAGTCTGAGTATAACTCGTTTTTTGTAAAATGATCATGCATCATTTTCAAATGTCTTATTTGCTACTTACCGCTGTTTGTAATACCGAACTTCGTTTCATTTCCTCATAATTCGTTTAAAATAATAACCTCCAAAACTCTGCATACTTGATTGGACATTATGACGTAGTAGAAATCGCTTTAATGTGCGTTCGATTTGGGAAGGAGCCAAAAGGTCCTCTATAGTCTAAGTAAAGCACAAATACGAAATGTTGACGTATTAGGAAGTCGCTGTCAAGGTTGATCGGGTGAAATATGTGAACTATTTATTGCTGTAAAGTGCCAGAGTACCTTTCACCTGCATAACACCTGTAAGTGCTTTGTTCGCGTTCAGAAATAGAAGTTGTCTTCCGCGCTGTCTATTTTCAGTTTACTAAGTTTCGCTCTTCTGCCAAATATGTTGGTGCGTTGGTCATAAACATAAAGTCGTCTAGACGTCTCTAAACTATGGAGGTGTGAACTGTGACGTCTTCCGTCGCCAAACTATGGAAGTGTGACACTGTGACGTCTTCCGTCGTTAAACTATGGAGGTGTGACACTGTGACGTCTTCCGTCGCTAAACTATGGAGGTGTGACACTTTGACGTCTTCCGTCGTTAAACTATGGAGGTGTGACACTGTGACGTCTTCCGTCGTTTAACTATGGAGGTGTGACACTTTGACGTCTTCCGTCGTTAAACTATGGAGGTGTGACACTGTGACGTCTTCCGTCGTTTAACTGTGGAGGTGTGACACTGTGACGTCTTCCGTCGCTAAACTATGGAGGTGTGACACTTTGACGTCTTCCGTCGTTAAACTATGGAGGTGTGACACTGTGACGTCTTCCGTCGTTTAACTATGGAGGTGTGACACTGTGACGTCTTCCGTCGCTAAACTATGGAGGTGTGACACTTTGACGTCTTCCGTCGTTAAACTATGGAGGTGTGACACTGTGACGTCTTCCGTCGTTTAACTGTGGAGGTGTGACACTGTGACGTCTTCCGTCGCTAAACTATGGAGGTGTAAATTGTGACGTCTTCCGACGCGAAAGAATTTAGAAATTATAAAAATCAGTCAAGAGGCTTGATTATTATTTAGCTAATATTTCCTGTCGATACACAGTACTTTTACAAACGGTATAGAGGCACTTTTGAATATCTTTTGGACACTTTTTTATAATTTAGTTACAACTTTCATTTTGTACACTCATAAACATTTGCATCAAGGATAATAAAGATATCTTCTTTACCAACAGGCGTACCACGTGACTTTGCGATTCCCAGGGAGGCGGGTTGTCTTTGTAGGTTGCCCTATTAATTGAGCGCGCTTAGCGAAGCCAATTATCATTGTGGCAAGCTTATTACATAATATCCTCTTCACCCAGGACACAGCAGACAATGTCTATGACATAGTGAATCGCATCATAGCTGATTGATTTGACACCACAAACAACTCACGAACTATTGTGTTGATAAAGGAGGTTTCTGTATATACTACCATTGATTCATATCTCGGCGAGTGTTATTACAGGTAAATTCACTTAAATGAATTAATATACAGATATTGCATGTTTGGAAGCCATCCATGTATTCCCAGTATCTGTAACATTAATATCAACTGAAAGAAAACGCCTCCATTATCATGCATGACATATTGAGTTTCAGTTCAGTAGTGTGATAAGCATGTGCGGTGCCGCATGCTTTGCGGGCACGTGCTTGTGCTATAGTGACTGAAGTTATGAGATATATTGCCCACGGAGAAATCCCGACATTCGATTACGACCGCTCCTGACCCTCTGAGAATGAGACAATAAGGGTTTTCTGATCTAAGACATTCGACAAATATAAGAAGTTTTAAAGAATTTTCCCCGAGAAAACAATGGCATCTACATTTGCATGTTCCTTCCAATGTATCAACTTTGAGTATGACCAAAATCGTTAAACGTTCGGATTTTGAGTTAAAAAAAGCAACAACAAAAAATGATTTATGTTCAGGTGAATTTATATTTTCATCTATGCATCTATGCACTTGTTTGGAAATATGTATTAACATAATATGAAGTAGACCTTATGACAGTCGTATTACTGAGAAAACCTTGGACACAATTATATAGTCAGCGGAATTGAACCAGAAAACTCTTGCAGACATTTCCATGATGGCGTTCAGCATTGCGCCACTTCTCCTGTGTGCTGTGTGCATTATTAGGTGTTGTAAACACTTACTAAAATAATCGCCTCGGGGAGTGTTCTTGGATCTTTTCATCTGACGAGATATCTGAAATTTTATCAAGTGAACTAATTATTCCTGGCTAAATTAAATTGTGACAATTAGCTAATTGATTGATTGTGGAGGCGTAACTTTTCGATGCTCACGAAGAGGGTCTGTCTAACAAAGATGATAAATTACAATCGATTATGCAAAAACACATTAATTGTAACTTTTGTAACAGTTCATTATCAGGGTGACAACTAAACCAAATTGAGTATTTTTTGTTGTAGAGTTGTCAGTGTTTGACTTGTTCTGTTATAATATTTATGAGCTTTTGTTGTTATTACAAATCTCGTCTCATTTTCCATTGCGTGATTAATAACAATATATCACTTTTTTGTTTGAAAAGATTAAATATGTTTTGTATTTTCTTTAAAGGTCGTATATTCAGTGTGAAATGTGATTGTTTTATTTTATTATCGTATGTTATAACTAACAAGCAGCAGGTAAAACAATGTGTTTGGCGTCCATATTGTGTCTCAGAACAGCATCATATTGAAAAGTGTCCGACGTCGTTTAGTCAAAGTTCTCGAGTCCTCCAACATTGACTTGCTATTCTAACTAAAACAAAAACTCTGTCGTTTCGGCCACACTTTCTTGTGTATTACAAATCACAAATTATCATTTCCATAAAATTTGTTGAGGATATAACGTATACGCGTTATTTGCGTATTTTAAGAAGTTTTGAGCATGTGCCTTTGCGCGCCTGCATGTCAGCTTTGAGTAATAAAAGTGACGGTATAAAATAAACATAAGAACACTATTACGTCATTCGCGGTAACTTCCAACGCCAGACTGTTCCTGAAAGTTATAATTACGTTTGTCCAAGGCCCAATAAAGTCACCGCAACTATTTGCGGCGCAGACATAAGTGTGATTGTAACACTACGTGAATCTACCACCAATGCGTTTGTACTCGACAAAAAGTGCAATAATATCGCTTAGAGGCTGGAGCGGGAAATGACAATAGCCGAGGTGGCTCAGGGCAACACGCGAGACTATTCGGGAGGTTGCCAGTTCGATGCCGGCTACCGGCAACCCTTTCTGGAGGCATTCTATCATTACATGTATACTGGGATTATGTGCTATGATAAGTAGTTGAATGTTTTATGTATTAGTTAACATTTTGTATACCAACAGTGTTTGGATATTCCGTTCTGACTATCCGACCAACCTATAACTAAGATACCGAGTAAAGTCACGTGAAGAGTTGCACCTAGGTGCAGCTGGTGTACACCGCCACCAGTTTCAACGAGGTATTATTATAAAAAACATACACTGGATCCATCTCTACTTCTTTGTGCTCAAAATAAAACATAAGCACTATACGTATGTTTCATTGCCAAGTACTTTGTCTGCGTTCGATTTTCAACTCTACTGCTCAACCCACACTGAACTTCCAGTCTCCTCTCTCGATGTATTCCTGGACAATGTTAAAAGCATTGCTGCTCTGTGTAGAGGATCTTGATAGTCTGCGAACATGTCCACTGTCCATGGTCACGTGATCACACGTGGTACCCACACGTCATACTGTCCCGGCTGCTTGTTGCTGCTCACAACACGGCCTTAGCGTGCCTTTACGCTGTTAATAGAGCCAATAAAACTGAGGTAGCCAATCGACAAATGGCAACATCGACATTGAAGTCGAAAGATCGATGGCGCATTGCGACGTAGAAGCACTTTTGAAAATGGAGGTGATTTAAATTTATTTAAATAATCGGCATCGAAAAAGTGTTCCTTCACCCAACTAATGCAACACGAACTAAATAAATCGCACACATTGTGTTTCTATAAAATATAGCGAAGAGGCAGTCTTCTATAAAAACTGCGCGAAATTAACATTTATTTATATTTTTATTATCTTGAGAACGCTTCATGTTATTAAAAAAGTGATAAATGCTGGAAGTATGGTTCTGTAAGAATTAAAACGCTGCCTTATAAAATGTCAAGCATTTTAGAGTTAGGCTTACCAGGTAATTAGTAATCTTTATTAACAGCTCTTATGATTAAAACATTGATTAATGTGAGATGGATTGGATGTTATTGAATTGAGCACAACACGTTTTTACGACTGTAAACGTGCCGATACAAGCATTTATTAATATCTCGTTTTATTATAATATATATTTAAACGTTTCTAAGAATGTAAAAATGCTGATGACGCATTATTTAAATTTAAAACAATTGTCACACACTAAATACAAACAAAATTATGACGTGTCTAACATTTTTTTTAGAAACAGCATTATCACGGTTTTTTAAAATGACTTTTCAACTATTTAGTGCAAATGTAAAAGAATAGATATATTTGTTTATATTTCAATTAGGCCTACAACCATGCAAAATGTCAGATATGCGATATGACAAATTCTTCCTCAGAGCAGAGAACTCTTGGTTTATACTGTAAAGTCTAACCGTAGACTACAGAGCTGGGTCTAAAGGGTTTATTCCTACTTCCAATGCAGAAAGTCCAGGGTTCGATTCCCGGTTCGGGCTGGGTTTTTAACTTTGGAGCTTAGCTATTTAACTTTAATCTATCTTCAAGATTCTGGTGAGCTTGTAGAAAGTGACTTTGGAGCCGACATAACAACGGAGAACATAATAAACTGTATAAATGTCCCCACTGAAAATCAGTTCATGTACGAATCTTACAAAATTTATTCGGTAGACACGTATGTAGGACTGATGTGAAGGGCTTGGACTGATTGTATTCCAATAATATTGCTCGAAGGGGGCGTGTCAAATACAATTAAAAGGAGTGCGAGGGTGTGTGAAGAGAGGAATTCCCGTCAGGATAGGAGGGTGCGAAGGCGACCCTAAGATATGTTGTTCTCATCATCATAGCAATTGCTATTTTGTGTAGATATAATAAAAACACAGTTTAGGTGTCAACAGAAGTATTCAGGCAAAATACCATATGTAGAGTTATTTAAAATGTGTTTCTTTGTGAATTATAAATATTAAATATCATCTATGAAACGAAGAGTCATGTTTATTTACATTCAATAGTCTCACACTCCTTGTGAAACTCTCACGCCCGACACAGCGATATTGTTCGTCACAAACCGGGTCACCCACGATGTGTTGACATTCTAATGGGTCAATAACTCACTCATCAGTGATTTGTTTTCACCACTCACTTCGCACCGGCGATATTTTGTCTTCGATTTCAGCCCAAAACAAAGATGAACGCTCATGTCTTTACAAACATGGATAGGTATTTTAGTCCGGCTTCATCATTGGCCGGCATTTAAATGATGATTATATTTAACTGCTCGGTAGCAACAAGACATGTACGCATTGACGCCCACGCAAACGTTATGTTGTTCAAAGTGTTCATTTCCATGAAAATAAATCTAATTTCAAGCTTTCTATTTTAAAACTTAACTAACGCAAATAAAGTGAAAAAGTATTCGCCTAGCTTTCTCCACGTTTCATACACTAGATATCCTCTAATCGTGATCTGCCGGCAGAACGCAAAGCATGAGTCACACTCACACACACACAAGAATATCAATGAAAGACTTACCAGGTCTCCCTCGGAACACTTTACGTCAACTGTCTAGTCAAAGCCAGGTGAGGACATTTATCGGATCAGCTGTAGCCAATGAGAAGCGCCGGCGCTGGCGGCTGGCCAATCACGACTGCGCTTACAGAATTGAATCGATCGGCGCGCTACGGCCGTGACCCTAGCGATCCTAGCGGCCAACTAGATAAACAGACACCCCAACATTGTCTGATAACATTCTAATATTATTTACGTTATGGTAATGCGATGTTTTTGTCACTAAAATCAATTATGGTCACACTCCCCTATGATGTATATAATTTATTTTTTGTCAATATCTATTGTTAAACGTGCCTTCGTTAAAATAAGTACGGTAAAAAACAAATTAACAGTGCTCTAGGTTTCTTGCGAGCCAGCATGACAACAAGGGAACAAATGAACTGGTTGACAAGGCAGATGTTGTCAACAAATAACGTTGCTGACATATGAGATAAAACGTCGTATCGTAACCATGGAGACTGCCACACCAGTCCAAGTTTTTGTCGTCACCTACAAGAAGCCTGTATGATATAATTGTTCCCGTTATCAAGTAAACTGGATATATACAGAATTCAACTAGATGCGAAAGAATTCACAAGGTTTGAAATTCTGTCCCTGTTTTCTTCGCGGAGCTAAAAATAAACCTTCAATGAGGTGTGGGGAGTCGAAACCATGACATACGCAACGAGAGTCGAGCGTGGCTACCGCGGGGCCAATACGCAGTCTGCCACCGATATAGAGTGGCTGGGTGACCCGAGACGCTGTCACGCAATGCGGTGCGGACCGGGTTCGATTCACTCCACGGGCGGTCTTGACATCATATGGCTGCTCCTGCCTTGGCCATATCATCTGGCGTCATACATCATTCACTCATCGTATCGATAAGCAGTGTTGCCAGAGAGGAATGTGGTGATACTGGAACACGTGATATTAGAGAGGGATGTGGTGATACCGGGGTCACGTGATGTTAGAGAGGAATGTGGTGATACTGGAACACGTGATATTAGAGAGGGATGTGGTGATACCGGGGTCACGTGACGTTATAGAGGGATGTGGTGATACCGGGGTCACGTGATGTTAGAGAGGAATGTGGTGATACTGGAACACGTGATATTAGAGAGGGATGTGGTGATACCGGGGTCACGTGACGTTATAGAGGGATGTGGTGATACCGGGGTCACGTGATGTTAGAGAGGAATGTGGTGATACTGGAACACGTGATATTAGAGAGGGATGTGGTGATACCGGGGTCACGTGACGTTATAGAGGGATGTGGTGATACCGGGGTCACGTGATGTTAGAGAGGAATGTGGTGATACTGGAACACGTGATATTAGAGAGGGATGTGGTGATACCGGAGAACTTTAAATATGTTTTAGGACATGCAGACATGAGTCAAACGAGGAGTTATTTGAAAGAACAGACTGAAAAAGAAGGTTGTGGAAAAGTGACAAAATGATAGAGGAATCATACAGTTGGACACAGTTTAGCCATGAAGGAAGTGGAAGGGAAACTAGTAGATCAGACCAAGGTTGCAACACTTGGAACAGAACCCAGGACACCCGCTGTAATGGATATGTATAAGTATAATGATAAGACCGGTATCAGGAGAGAACCGAGAACTGCTTCAAAATAATCCCCGTATTTACTTAGGAAAAAACTCCATAAATTTCAACATAAAAGCGATATTCACAAGGAGCTTTATAAACAATAATTATTATTACTTCACAGAATCGTGTTATTCTGCCTCCTGGCACAATGCTTGGCAGTCACGTGGTATGGTATCTCGCCATAGACGAGATGGCGGAACAAGCGTTATCGCAGAACACGCCACAGTATCATATTACGGTTTATTACTGATAGTTTCTAGTAAAGGTTCGTTGTATTACGAATACGCCAGATTGGACTGTTGCTATACAGGCTTTATTCCCACTGTACCACACGCTAATATTATGAACATTGTGGGATAAGAAAGACAAAACAGGGACCTCTCAAAATTGATTCTTATTACATTTTCACAATTTAAGTGCATCATTTTAATGAGAGATGATAAATCATGATGTAACTATCAAAATTTGCGGAGACTGAGGTCTGTAAAATAAATTACCTAGACAATGATTTCAAGAAGGCTACAAAAACGAGCCCAAATGATTAGATTGGTGGACATAAGATAAGTGTTCAATGCATTGTTCGATACCCTAAGGCTGCCAACCCCTTTAGAAAGGTTATATTATACTGCCCATCAGTGCACACAATAAGTTGGTCAAAAGGGTAACTTTAGATGAGAGAGGGGGGGGGGGGGGGGGGGCAATATAGGTTAGCGACTGGAAAAATAAGTGTTTTTACATTGGAGCTGTTAGTGTTATATGCGATTTAATATCAGTGACGATTTACATGGAAAACACTATGATTGACTTATTATTTGAGGTACGTAGTTTTTTAAGAGTAATATGGACTCGTTTGTATGTTGTTAGCACGTTGTAATGAGTGCTAACATGATATACTAGCAGTGCAGGTTTGGCAGCACTTGACACTTTACTTGACAAACTAAAATAGAGTGATTGACGATACAGTCGATGCAAGTGATAAACATGTTGATGATAGAGTTGGGATGTTGATTAGACCAATGGTAATGATAATAATGAGATGAGAGATGTTTTTCTTTTCAGGCAGTCCGCCCACTTGTCAGGGAGTGATGTGGAATAGGAAGACTGTTAAAATATCCATCTCCGCTGAGGCTGAGACTCGAACCCAGATAAATTTGCTTCACACAAGTCCACAGTCCATTCTACAGTCATGAACGGTTTGCCCGCGGTCGCTATGTCGTTTCTCACACGAACGCCGAGGTTAAGCATCATCGGGCTAGGTGTGAATGAGAAAGGGTGACCGCTCTGCTCCGAAACTCTTGAGTAAACCTGGCGCTGGTGGTGCAGATTGGAGGGTTCGAAAGCTTGTGTAACACTTTCATTCCTTTCGTCCACTACTCGGCCCGATGTGACGTCACGTACAGTTACACCATCCGTTCAGGTGGGACCTAAAGCCGAGGTACCTTTTCAGAAGAGTAGGCTACGTGCCGTATCAGGTTTCCTCCTTTCTTCATCATCATTCATCAATCACCATACTAATTTGTACTGAGTGGGCCATCGATTCTGTTGCAAATATGAAAACATATATTATTTTCTTGTAACACTTGAAGCACAGATAAATAATTATTACACACTTCGATTGAAGGTTGGTACTTGCTAGTGATGCTATGGAACATGGCGGCAACACGTGATACAGCCTAGTTTGCCAGTGTTGTCAGGCGTCACTGAAAAGTGTCAACTGTGCAAAAAGCGAGTGTTGAGTCTATGTATAGTGGCCGTGCTCAAAGCTATGTAGGCTATCCAGGAAAACGATTAACAGCGAACAACTACGTTCTCTGCGACGCCGGCAGTTTCTGCAGCGACCTCGTGTCCAGAGGGGCATATTGATTACCACAGACAATAACGCTAATGCGGTGTACTTTGTTTGCAATTCTTTTCGTTTTAATTTTTTGTAATATTTGGTAGCTAATGTAGAAACTTCAAAATTATATAATTTTCGGCTCTTTAAAAATTTAAAAAGCTTCGCTTGAAAATCCCCAAAAATCAAAATCAAAATAAAGAGATTCAGAGAGTTCTTATGCCGTTGTTGGCTGGAACTGACCTTCCGTGCTTGACGGCAACTTAGCCCCGTGCGTGACTGGGGTACATTCCGACACTCCCACGCACCCACCCACGAGGGAAAACTGTTACCCCTCTAAATTATGACGCAATGAAGGACATAAATAGCGAAGTAGACTCTTTTCAAATAGTTCGTCCTTTAAAATAAAGGCATTCTGTCACGTTACGCTGCATTAGGAGAACACAAAAGATACGTGTTAATTCTGCACTACACTCATTTCTAGCTATAGGTCTCTTAAAACAACTTCGGTAATGCTGTCGTCATCAATCAATGACGTGTTTACGGTCTCGGCCAACCCGAGCAGGTATCTGAATTAGCCACGGTCGCTGGTTGGCTGCCGCTCACCCACCCGTGACGGAAGCATTACCGAAGATGTTGTACGACGAGTATATGTGTGTATTGCCTGCTGGCTTACGTGGTAGCTTGCACTACGGTTGCGTGAACTTCATTCATATACTAATTTCTCATATTCCTTTAATTTTTTTTAATAACTCATCAGGTATTTTGAATTAAGTTTATTATATTATTCTGTAGTCGACTAGAGCAAAATTCACTTCCAAAAACTATAATATCTCGTCTGATAGCCTACGAGTGGCTACGGTCAATTGGCGCACTTTCATAGAATTAGTAGGGTATTATACTCGTCGTACAACAACTTCGGTAATGCTTCCGTCACGGGTGGGTGAGCGGCAGCCAACCAGCGACCGTGGCTAATTCAGATACCTGCTCGGGTTGGCCGAGACCGTAAACACATCATTGATTGATGACGAAAGCATTACCGAAGTTGTTTTGCGAGACCTATATATTGCAGAACACTACAGTAAATTGGAATGAATTTTATAAGTAAAGGATGTAAATTCTGGGAGTTCCATTGATGAACCTCTGAATAAAAACATAGGCCTATCTCTCATAGCAACAACACGGAAAGTAAAGCCCATTCACTATCAGTAATATCCAGGGGGGGGCTCTACTTGGGTCAGGGTGAGAAAATAACAACACGCCACTGATAACGTTTTGGCACCTCGCCGAATCTAACAATGATGCAAGTGTTTTAACTAAACCAATCATCAATTCACTTAATCGACAATAATCGTACTGATAGGAGTTTTATTGCCAACACGCAAGTCTCGTGGTTCGGTCGCCCAATATGTTGTGGTCGTAAATGTTACGACCATTGCTCGTTGGCGTCTTTATTCCAGTTTTATTGACCCCATAAAGAACCACTTGGCGAAATAAGTAATACATTATTTCGTTACTATTTTACTTCCACCCACCCACACCCATTTTCCCCGAAGATTTAAATACACCTACTTGACTTTAGTGGAAGCTTATAGTGATAAAACTTAATTTGGATCTTCTCTACGTTACATATTTTAGCAACGGTGGTAACTAATAAAGACCATGATTTGTGCATGGAATATAAAAACACCACGTTTTATCCATTCCCCAAGCTTATGAAATGTAGATTACAACATGTTCACAGCCCCTAAGTGGAGACACACTAGCTCAGAAATCATGAAACATATTATTGAGAATGTAAAGTTTGTTTTACTTGTTGTGGTTTACACACACTAATCCTACTGTTTCACTATCTATAGGTACGATGGGAAAATAAGCTAGATATTAATTAAGATAAAACTAGAAACTACATAGTAATTACTACTCGAAAACAATCGGTAAAGCTTATACTTATCAGCAATTATGATGTCCACGCCAAACATGAGATTATACGAAACACTTGATCATTTATAAATATTTTCTCGAGTACAGATAATTGAAAAAAAATGTACAGCTTAGCAACATAAATTGCCAAACACGATAAAATTAATGAATACACTTAACCTCGCACTTAACATAAACAAATTACGATCCGAGTGTATTGCAATTGTGGAGGATTTATAGTGTGTGCCAAAATGGTACGTTGCTACTTGTTTACTTTTGACTGGCAGGCATTGTTGAGATGTTCAGATGGTGCTTGTTATGGCTAGTTTAAGGCCCCGAAGTCCGTAAATGGTTTACCGAACCTCCGCCAGGGGATTGACGGACCTAAGACCCTACAGGTCATCATCTAACCAAAGGACTTAATCGAAGTGAATGGCCTGCTCAGGAATAGGTTGACACGTAATTATCTTGTCACTACCCCTCTCCTTATCGCCCCCCCCCCCCCCAACATGTTTTGTATTTTCGTATTGACATACAAATGGTTGATATTACGAAAAAGTATTTTCTTTCGAAACCAAATATACTTATTTTGTTGTAACAAAAGCAATCATTTTCAGTTAGAACTCGTAAAGATAATTTCTATCTATCGTTGAATGAATTAACAAAATATGTTATGTTTTGACAGATTGATCATTAATGGTTATTGACGAACAGGCCTTTCGTTAATCGTTTTAAATGTCGCGCACATTTTGCCCTCCATTATGGCCATAGAGACATCACGTGATTTGAACCCTTGAACCATTGGGTTACTTCAAACCCAATGCTTGAACGCACTCTATCGTAGACTTCAGGCACCGGCCTCGGAAGCGGTGTCTGAAGTCTACGATAGAGAGCGATCTATATAATTGAATTTCTATTGCTACCTAGCGGATACTCTGTGAACTAGGGAGTTAGCCTAGCCTTCGTTGGATGGTGCGAACATGAATTATTCTGTGGCGGTGTGAGACTGCATTGGTAGAATATATTTTTAAAAGAATCATATTGTAGAAGTTGGACCACCACAGAATCTCCGGAATTGTCGTAAAATAGCGCTGTGTATGTGTTTTATCTGGATGAACTGCGTTGGCAAATTTGACACTGATCATCATACGAATCCTTCAATTCTGTGTGCAGGAACTGTTAATAGTGAGATCAGTACCCGTCAGTTGTAGTGCAGTCAGTGATGATTTCAGGCATATCCCGGGGGGGGGGGGGGGGGGCTCCGCCCCCCCGGCAGTTGTAAATGCCCTCCCTAGCAGATTGAAAAAATCATATGAAGTAATGTAAATTTGCAAAAAAAAATGCAAAATACAAGAAAATGAGGCATATTTTTCCACCTCATATAGGACTAGGAAATAAATCGATTTCCACGAAAAAATCATCTACATAAATGTTGCAACATTTTATTTTCTATTTAAACGATGTTAGGTAAAGGTAAGAATGGCAAATAGGACTCACCTCATATTCGAAAACAGAAAGGATGGCATCAACAGAGACCGTAACCACCTCCGCCCCTGCCTTTTGTCACGGCGTCAAAAAAGCCATAAAATGAGTTACTAATTTAGCAACACCCCAGATTTGTATCAGCCCCCCCTAGGAAAAATGTCTGAAAACATCACTGAGGTGCAGTGTTTATACATTGCTGCTGTACAGAAAGTCACAAGATTCAAATAATATATAATATAAATTTATATAAGTTAATTTAAAACATATCATTTATTTTGTAACAAGTAAAAAGTAAGACCAATAATTGTATGAATGTATTAATCTCATAAATAAAAAAATACGTTTAAATTTAATTGTAATCCTAATATTGAACTAGTTTATAAATAAAGAAAAGCACAGTGTAGATACATTCAGAAGGTATTATGGACGGTATGCAACATGAGGAAATCGAGGGTAGGCCTAGGTATAAAAACACGTACTTATCCAACGTGGTAACTATACACTGATCGTTATTTCTCATCAAAAAAAAAAGAAAAATTAAACAAACAAAACAATAACAGGGTCACACACAATGAGTGTTTCGAGTAAATACATGTTCTGCACGATCCTTGATTTACATACATCGGCTAGTGTGCATTCATAGTACATAGAATAAATTAATATCCTTATAGTAACCTCATAATATTCAAATTGTAATGAATCCATGTTATGCAAAAATCACTATTCATTTTCAAGCATATAACACAGATTTGTGTACAATCATGCGTTAATCAGTAAGTAAGTACATTAATTCGGTTTGAAAATTGTAACAGCAAGTTTAGACTGAAAATTGAAATGTCTAACCAAATGCCAGCGACTAATAAAAACACTGTAAGCCAACAATTAAAAGAATTAATTAAACTGTAAGTCAACCACAAGCTATCAAAGACATAACTTTACAATTGTAATGTCAGATACGAACGTTTTAAATGCACTCTATGGCTTAGCCGCAATCTGATTGGTTGATTGGCGAGCCGCCGACTCAAAATGTCCATGCTACGCTTCGAGCACAAAATTGTGACCAGCAACTGGCATAAACTTTGTCGATCATGCGCACACGGCCCAACTATATGCAGGGATAAAGGAGAAGTTTATAGTAACAAGCTTAAAGGTATCTATAATATCAATAATTATGTATAAATATAAATGATTAGTAATCTATTATCTCTAACTTTTATATTTTACGGAATTATTTGCTGAAGGTTATGGTACCGTGTTCGGTTTAAGTAGTTAATGTATAATTCAAAATTAATTATTTCTATTTATTTTGCAACATCCCCACAGATAGCGCGCGTTATCTAGATCTGTCGCCCTCGTGATGTTTGGCTTGACGTTGGCTGATACGTCGAGAAGAATTACGGCTCTGTTATCGACCGTGATCGCGCCGGCTTCCACCAGATTCTCACGACGGCCGCCAGGGGTTTGACAAGCAGGAAGAAGATGACTTCGACCAAGCTGAGGAAGCTGAATCCCATGAACAGTCCGAGGAGGCCGCCACAGTTGGCTGGATGGGGACCAACAGGGGTGTACAGTACATGTTAGTTCAGTTGTCACTGGTTCTAATCAAGGTCTACATGATCTCCGCCTAGCGGGGACTCGAGGAACTTCCAAGTTCAACGAGCCTCCGCTAGACAGAGATCAAGTACACCGTGGTTCTATCCTTATGCCGGCATTACACCACTCAATACTTTCGTCAAACTTTTTGAATTCAAGAACAAAAGCGAATCAAAAACAAATTGGTTAAAAACTGCAACAATATAGCTTCTTCAAATTGATGCTTTTTTGTCCTTGAATTCAATAAGTTTAACGAAAGTATTGAACTGTGTATCTGGGCATTACATAGGTTTCAATCACGGTCTACTAAATCTTCAATTACAACAAAGGGCAAATATAAATTCTTGATTAATAGATAATGATGTCAACGAACCTTGATTTTATATTTTTAATTGATATGCATTGTTGTTATTGAAGATTTTAGGACCGTAAAATATGGCCTTTAGAACGAAATTTACCGCGCACTGCAATGATATTCAACAGCTATCCTACTATAGCTGTTGAATATCATTGGCGTACTGTGAAACATTGAAGCACGTATGAAAATTATCTCTTAACAAAACTAGAGAAACATTTTTTTTCATCTACGAACTAAAACAAGCTATTTGGTTTCTGGCCATAGTAAATGAATGATACAACTCACCAATGAAATCCGTCGGTCCGTAAAGTTCACTGCGACGTCGAGTTATGAACCGGCTTCGTTTGAAATAGATTTGCATCCTCCCGACTTCAAGGCTGTTACAAAATTATATATATTTGTATTTATTGTCTACGCAAGTTACAAACAGTAATGGACATTTTATGCCAAGTGCTTCGTTGCTATGACGGCTCCAAAGTCACCGTTAACATAATGTATACACTGTAGGCATACAGTCATACTGATAATTTTAAGTTAGGTTAGGGCCGGTATTACAATCTCTTGCTAAATCTTACTGACAACTATCATCTGGATATCGTTATCTTCCCGATAATGCACTGCGCTGTATTATGAGCAACTAGCAGCTACTACAAACATCCCGATAGTTATCAAGTGGTTTCGTCGCGGATATTTGCTGTTGGCTGCACTGCCCCTATTGTTGTTGTATTGTTTGTGTTCTATCGCAAGGTCCACTAGATCGCTTGAAGCGCGCGCGCAGACTCCGCTAGGAGTAAATCCAGTAGACCTTGGTTTTATCGTGGCGCTGGTGGCGCTATCGTTTTGGAAAATGGCGGACAAGAAGAAGCGCTCGCGAGCAACCAATTTTTCGGCGGAAAATACGCACACACTTGTAGATCTGGTTATGAAATATTCAAGAATTATAGAAGACAAGAGAACGGACGCCGTGATATGGCGAGATAAAGTAAAAATGATTTGGTACATCCAACGTAATCTGCGAATTTGGGTTTTAGTGGCGGGAGAGGGGGATTGCATGGTCAGACGCTGTTAAACGTGTATGAATATTTGTACGCGTATATTTTCGCGCGGGTGTTTACACGACTCAGCCCTACTTGGTAGGTGGTTTATAGAATCATACCGGTAACGCATTTTGTAGATTCTAATAGAAACGAGTTGATTGTTTAATCAACTACGTGGCTACATGGCATTCCAAATAAATGTTGAAGTCCTCCTATTGTTTTATTAACTAGAAAAACGCTCTGTTTGACGCGTTGATAAGCGAGCGCGTCCATATCTATGAACTTTCTGCTGAAAAGTTTTCAAAGCTAATAAAAACAACAATTAACAACAATTCAAGAATGCGCATTGCAAACACTTTTCTAATTTCCACAGCGATTACACTTCCCGGCATTGTTGAATGCTTTGCAATGAGAATTTTCGTTGTCATTGCGTATAGTGTTTTCTATGGAAGGAAACGATATTTTTGTGGGGCGAGCGTGAGTGTGTGTATGTTAAATAGACTAAAAGGGAAATTGATTGAAGAATGAAAAGGGATGTGATTATAGAATATGTTGTTGTCTAAGATGAGCGTGGTGATTCCAGTAGATTCCGTCAAGACGTTTATTACGTCCATGCCCCATGTGTCTGTAATAGAGTGTTTGAAACATTAGTTTCATAACGCCGTAAAGACGTCATTGAGAGATGACAGTCGGTGTCCGTAATGACGTCTTAATAACGCCGTAAAGACGTCATTGAGAGATATGATGACGACAGTCGGTGTCCGTAATGACGTCTTAATAACGCCGTAAAGACGTCATTGAGAGATATGATGACGACAGTCGGTGTCCGTAATGACGTCTTAATAACGCCGTAAAGACGTGTGTGTAAAGCCGTGGGGTGCTCCAATCGATGCTCAATCAGG
>OX246738.1:50235308-50387234 GCA_945910005.1 Isoperla grammatica
TTTACTCAATACGTGGTCCGTGGAACTCATTCTATAGCATAATACCAATCGAAAGGGACACATCTAAACGTTGCATCTTAAACCCAGTCTCTATTGAAATTTTCAGACAATAAAAATTACTAGAATTGAGGTATCGGTGAATTATTTAATGGAGCCACACTCACTCGGCATGTAGAATGATGAGCAGTTGCACGCGCTCATGCTGGCGTTGGCAAAACACTCCAGCTCGCAGTTTGCCGCGGTGTAAATACCGAAGAAATGCAGGTGTCTCTCGTGGGACATGAAGCAGCGTCTTTCCTGGGGTTTCAAGCGCTCCTGCAAGCCAACAACATTCAAGGAACACAACCATGCATGCAGGGTCATTGATGATGACTTTGAGCTTCCACCAAATCCAGGCCAAGACAACTCATTTCAGTTTATCGAGAAGCATCTCCGAGGGTTCTCTTTGAGGCAAAGAAAATATACCAAAATCTATACACTCCACCATGCTACCTGCTTTTACGACATACTCTTCAGATAGATCAAATGACGTCGTCCGAATCAGATCCTTTACACATCGTAGTGGTCGCCATAAGGTAGAACAATTCACGTGGGGTGAGGGTATATCAGTGAGGGTAGATCAGACGGGGGTCACGTTTAGATAGAAAAGAAGGCCGGCGTGAATGAGAATGAAAAGATACAGTCTATTGGAATGGAAATACTGAGCAATACCATGATGACTGAGCAAAGGTATGATGACCGATATGCAAGAGAGCCTTCTTTGCAGGTACCGGTCACTATATGAGGAGCGACCTACCTCGGCCGGTCCACATTGAGAACGATACTTTTATTTGTTAGCGTGGTTATTCTTCCGAGCATGTCCAAACCTCTCCTCCGTTGCTCGGTCTTGACTCGGCTGCTTGACATAACCTGACACTATCGGCTCTCGGTTGGTTCCCTAAAATCCCGCCAAGTGCTAGACACTACGCGAACTTACTTCTCTACTGTAAGTTCTCGCTATGGTAACTGGACATAAGTGTCATTCTGGACTCTAGAGAGTGGGGTATGTACGAAGACACTGAGTTGACAACAAGTGTGTGGTGAATGCAATGGTACCTGAAGGCCAGTACTGGTCACCGTCATGCTAGGCTGGAGCCCGACCACCACGTCGTGCCCTGGCGGAAGGCGAAAGTACTGCGTGCTCACTTGGGGGAAGTCCACGGAGCTGTGAATCAGGACCTGGAAGAAACTCATAAAATTAATTTCTTTTTAGTTTTGATTTTTGATGGGTGCAACATGGCAGCGCGGACAGAACGCATTTTATGGTTTGAAATATACGCTCAAAAAATGAGTTATTGGCAACACTGCAATTGTCAGTGAGGGTGGTATTTCGATTCATACAACCCATTAATGAGTTGCGAGTCAGCCGGAATCCATATCTTTAAAGGAACCATCTTATTCGTTTATCTCCTAGACACGTTCTTGTATCGGAGATCCCTTCTCAGTTTCTTTTTCTGATAAATGTTTGTTTGCTTTCGACGGTTACCTTGAACCCGAAAACCCGGGAACCCACAGGTGTCAACCAGCTCACTGTCATTCTGCAGGTAGTAGAAGGAGAGCCCCTCCTGGGACCCGGACGAGGCAGCGTGGAAGGGGAACGGAGCGTCCCTCGGGATGTAATAGTTACCTTGAACCCGAAGCCCGGGAACCCACAGGTGTCGACCAGTTCAGTGTCATTCTGCAGGTAGTAGAAGGAGAGCCCCTCCTGGGACCCGGACGAGGCAGAGTGGAAGGGGAACGGAGCGTCCCTCGGGATGTAATAGTTACCTTGAACCCGAAGCCCGGGAACCCACAGGTGTCAGCCAGCTCACTGTCATTCTGCAGGTAGTAGAAGGAGAGCCCCTCCTGGGACCCGGACGAGGCAGAGTGGAAGGGGAACGGAGCGTCCCTCGGGATGTAATAGTAACCTTGAACCCGAAGCCCGGGAAACCACAGGTGTCAACCAGTTCACTGTCATTCTGCAGGTAGTAGAAGGAGAGCCCCTCCTGGGACCCGGACGAGGCAGAGTGGAAGGGGAACGGAGCGTCCCTCGGGATGTAATAGTTACCTTGAACCCGAAGCCCGGGAACCCACAGGTGTCGACCAGTTCAGTGTCATTCTGCAGGTAGTAGAAGGAGAGCCCCTCCTGGGACCTGGACGAGGCCGAGTGGAAGGGGAACGGAGCGTCCCTCGGGATGTAATAGTTACCTTGAACCCGAAGCCCGGGAACCCACAGGTGTCGACCAGTTCAGTGTCATTCTGCAGGTAGTTGAAGGAGAGCCCCTCCTGGGACCCGGACGAGGCCGAGTGGAAGGGGAACGGAGCGTCCCTCGGGATGTAATAGTTACCTTGAACCCGAAGCCCGGGAACCCACAGGTGTCGACCAGTTCAGTGTCATTCTGCAGGTAGTAGAAGGAGAGCCCCTCCTGGGACCCGGACGAGGCCGAGTGGAAGGGGAACGGAGCGTCCCTCGGGATGTAATAGTTACCTTGAACCCGAAGCCCGGGAACCCACAGGTGTCGACCAGTTCAGTGTCATTCTGCAGGTAGTAGAAGGAGAGCCCCTCCTGGGACCCGGACGAGGCCGAGTGGAAGGGGAACGGAGCGTCCCTCGGGATGTAATAGTTACCTTGAACCCGAAGCCTGGGAACCCACAGGTGTCGACCAGTTCAGTGTCATTCTGCAGGTAGTAGAAGGAGAGCCCCTCCTGGGACCCGGACGAGGCCGAGTGGAAGGGGAACGGAGCGTCCCTCGGGATGTAATAGTTACCTTGAACCCGAAGCCCGGGAAACCACAGGTGTCAACCAGTTCAGTGTCATTCTGCAGGTAGTAGAAGGAGAGCCCCTCCTGGGACCCGGACGAGGCAGAGTGGAAGGGGAACGGAGCGTCCCTCGGGATGTAATAGTTACCTTGAACCCGAAGCCCGGGAAACCACAGGTGTCAACCAGTTCAGTGTCATTCTGCAGGTAGTAGAAGGAGAGCCCCTCCTGGGACCCGGACGAGGCAGAGTGGAAGGGGAACGGAGCGTCCCTCGGGATGTAATAGTTACCTTGAACCCGAAGCCCGGGAACCCACAGGTGTCGACCAGTTCAGTGTCATTCTGCAGGTAGTAGAAGGAGAGCCCCTCCTGGGACCCGGACGAGGCCGAGTGGAAGGGGAACGGAGCGTTCTTCGGGTTGTAATAGTTACCTTGAACCCGAAGCCCGGGAACCCACAGGTGTCAACCAGTTCAGTGTCATTCTGCAGGTAGTAGAAGGAGAGCCCCTCCTGGGACCCGGACGAGGCAGAGTGGAAGGGGAACGGAGCGTCCCTTGGGATGTAATAGTTACCTTGAACCCGAAGCCCGGGAACCCACAGGTGTCGACCAGTTCAGTGTCATTCTGCAGGTAGTAGAAGGAGAGCCCCTCCTGGGACCCGGACGAGGCAGAGTGGAAGGGGAACGGAGCGTCCCTCGGGATGTAATAGTTACCTTGAACCCGAAGCCCGGGAACCCACAGGTGTCGACCAGTTCAGTGTCATTCTGCAGGTAGTAGAAGGAGAGCCCTTCCTGGGACCCGGACGAGGCAGAGTGGAAGGGGAACGAAGCGTTCTTCGGGTTGTAATAGTTACCTTGAACCCGAAGCCTGGGAACCCACAGGTGTCAACCAGTTCAGTGTCATTCTGCAGGTAGTAGAAGGAGAGCCCCTCCTGGGACCCGGACGAGGCAGAGTGGAAGGGGAACGAAGCGTTCTTCGGGTTGTAACCGCCCTCTAACGACCAATTGTCAGTGTTTTGGGTGTGGTTCAGGTGCTTGGCGAATTGTTTGGGGTTTCTGCAATTAGAAAACCTCTTCTTCTACTTATCCTGAGGTATTTACAGTATCCGTGTAGTAGTAAAGTGAATGTGTTGCAAGCGATGCTTTAATTGCTATGATTTACTTAACTAAGACAAACTATTAGGCATATTTGTAAATTCCATGCCCAGGTGTGTTGGCTGGTAAATGAAATAAGACATGTCTTATATTAATATGTTAGTTTACTGAGAAATCGTGAACACAAACTGTTATTGTCTTCTAAAAACACATGCATGCCATGTATAAATATTTCTGCGCTATCTATCCCTGGAATGATTTCATTTTTCTCTTTCTCTCAATCTTTTCACGTTCATATGCATAACAATGCATCGACTAGTAGAGCATATGTTACTTAGTAGGCCTATCATACCTTCCAACACCGGTCTGTATTTCCTGCTTCCACTTGCCCTTGACACTACACACATTCTATATCGATAATACATAACAGTATACGGTACCAAAGTATGCAGCAATAGTACTTGCGTCCAGCAGCTGCAGCTATAATGCTGTATTCTAGTACGTTAATATCACTAACTTTCACAGAAAGCATGACGTGTGTTCATGCAAATGTGTTGTAATTTTAGTTACGCCCGACAGATCGCATCAGCTGTCACTTTACTCTTTCAATGTCTTTGGATCCATGCGTGAGGAAAGCGAATGTTGAGCTATTTTATCTTTTCTAAGATCTTTGCATTTTACCATTGTTGTACTTTGTCGTCCATTTTTACATGCTCGCGTCGTGTAGAATTATTCTCGCTTTTATTCTCAATTTCACATGTGTACAACACACATAATTCATGTATTGTAATTGTAACTCAAGAATATAAGTGTAATGTGTTATTTGTGTTAATATATTCCTTTTGCTTTCAAGTGTATTTTGTGTATGTGCGGATTATTGCTGAACTCGACCTAGTGTTTACAGTCCACCTATTTATTGCCTCAGTGCTGGTCCTCCGAACTCTTATTCTTCCCCTACATTTTGGTCGCACCGGGCCGCATATACAATTTACATTATTTCCACGTGGAAATTATAAACTGTTCTTAAATTCACCGTCGACGGCACCTTCGTCATCCTTCTACATAGCCTAAGCATAGGCCTACGCTAGGCCTAGTTCGTCTGCACCCGGCCTTCCCATGGGGCCCCAGTTATTGCAGCTCAAAGTGTATCTTGCAACCCTCGTGGAACTTCTCCAGTCATGGACAGGCTTCTTCTAGTCGCAGTCTTCACAACTCAGATAAGCTATTTACTGTCTCTCATTTCTGTTCGATCCTAGTTCTTTGTTTCTGGCACCATGAATGACCAAATGAAAAGTGAGTTAATTAAACGGCGTGGCGTAGTCAAAGCTAGGCTTACACGCATACACACGTTCATAAACAACGTAGACAATCAGTCAAATCTAAGTGCAATCAGAGTTAGATTTGAAACTCTTTCTTCAATTTATGGTCAGTTTGAAGAAATACAAACACAGCTTGAAATAGAAGACACTGAAGCTGACTCAGAGCATGAAATGTATAGATCAGAATTTGAAAGTTTATATTTTGATACTAATGCGAAATCAAACGACTTATTTGCTCCTGTTACGCTGTTGAGTGATGCCTGCACTGTCAATGGCGCTCAAGTACACAAACATATTCTAAAACTGCCAAATATAAATCTACCAGATTTCTCAGGTGACTACACTCGTTGGTCACAATACAAAGACACATATGTCGCACTCATACATAACAATGTAACTCTTACGGATGTTCAGAAGTTTCATTATCTTCTATCATCATTACGTGATGAACCTCTACAGCTGATCAAAAATCTCCCATTATCCTCAGCTAATTACATCATTGCATGGGAAATGATTGTCAAAAGATACGAAAACAAAAAATTGATATCTCAGAAACATATCAATACTCTTCTTAATCTTCCACATGCACGAGCAAACTCCGCTCATGAACTTAGACAGCTAGTTAATGAACTTACAAGCAATCTCAATGCTATTCAAGCGCTCAATTTGAATATCGAAATTCATGAGCTTCTACTGATTCAACTCACTCTAGGGAAACTAGACATGCAAACTAGGCGTGATTTTGAAACATCACAATCGGAATCGGAATGTTCCACACTCAAATGCTTATGTGACTTTCTTGACAAGAGGTCACAGACTATAGAGCTTACTCAAGCAAGGGTTGACATTCCTCAAAGCAAGCCTAATAAACATACGTATGTCGCTACCGGTACTAACAATACCGAATGTTTGCATTGTGGTAATAAACATTACTTATACAATTGTAAATCATTTCGCGATCTGTCAGTAGCACATAGATGGCAATTCATTAATTCTAATAATGCTTGTGCCAACTGCTTTGCTATCGATCATGAGGTCAACGCATGCGAATTTCCTAGCTATTGTAAGTGTGGAAAAAAGCACAGCATCTTATTGCATGATTCTAAACAAGGGCCTCAAGGTCAAACGCAGATAAACAAACAACTGACCAATACTCAATATAGCAATCGCACACCTGCGTCAATGCAAAGTAACAATCTCTTTACCAATCATTCAGAAAACACTAGGTCTACTAGCGATGCTAGTGCAGGAAGCTACTCTTCCTTCAAGGCTAAACATACACACCAAGTTTTGTTAGCTACAGCACAAGTCTATGCTCTAAATAAATTTCGTAATTTAATCAAATGTCGAGCACTGCTCGACTCAGCAAGTCAAGCCTCTTTCATCACTCTTGAATTGGCTAACAAACTTCAAATCAAAAAAGAAGTCAGTCACACATCTATTCAGGGTATTAACGACACAAGTTCAACAACTACCCACACTGTTAGTGTAGCAGTAAAATCAACTATTAGCAATCACACAACTAAAATTGATTGTTTCATCTTGCCAAAAATTACGGGAAATCTACCGTCGGTTCCCATCGATTGTAGCACATGGAACATTCCTCATAACATTGTAGGCCTACTAGCAGATCCTGATTTCGACAATCCAGGTGAAATCCAACTGCTGATAGGTGCAGAACACTACTACGACCTTCTCCAATCGAATTCACTAATTCGCCCAGGTTTCCCTACAATTCAAGAGACAAAACTTGGTTGGGTCCTCGGTGGAAGGGTTCCCGGTTTGACTCTCGAGCAGTCTCTGAAACCTGCACATACGTATTTCGTTAGTACGGAAAAAATTGATCAACAACTCAAGCGCTTTTGGGAAATTGAAGGTATTCCAAAACCTATCACTACAAAGGAAGAACGTGATTGCGAAAATCATTTCTTAAACAATACGACTCGTAACGCTCAAGGAAAATTTATTGTTCGTCTCCCATTGAAAGAAGACAGGAGTCAACTCGGTGACTCGAGACCTCAAGCAATGCGGCGGTATCAACAATTGGAACGTCACCTGAATTCAAATAGCGTCGCAAAGGAAGACTACAATAAGTTTCTTCATGAATACCAAGAACTTGGTCATATGCAACCCGTCGACAGTGCACCAGATGAAACTGGTACTTGTTATTACTTACCTCACCACGCAGTATTCAAACAATCTACTACAAGTCATATACGTGTCGTTTTCGATGGATCAGCAAAATCTAGCACCGGCAAGTCACTAAATGATTTACTAAAACTAGGACCTACAATACAAGACGACTTGTGCTCAATTGTCTTGCGTTTCAGAACACATCTGATAGCTTTCAGCGCCGACATTGCTAAAATGTACAGACAAATAAATATGCATCCTGACGATTGGAATTTACAACGCATCTTATGGAGAGAATCTACTAATGAACCCATAAGAGAATACCAACTGACTACAGTAACTTATGGTACAAAAACTGCACCCTTTTTAGCTACACGATGCTTACACCATTTAGCAGACTTGGAAGCTAAAAATTATCCTAAGGCATCTTTGATACTCAAAAATGATTTCTACGTAGATGACTGTCTTTCAGGAGCAAACAATTTAGAAGACGCTCTAAAACTTCAGCAAGATTTGAAATCTTTACTGGCCAGTGGAGGCTTTCCACTACGTAAATGGTGCTCAAACCATTCTGCTCTTTTGGAGTCGGTTCCAGAAGAAGATCGTGAAATTAACCTTCCGCTGCAATTCGAACGAGAAGATTGTATCAAAACTCTAGGACTGCTTTGGCATCCTGCTTCTGATATCTTTCAAATAATCAATGGTTCAACCAAGCCACAGTTACAACAAGTATCACTAGCTACTAAACGCAAAGTGTTATCTATTATTTCTGCCATTTTCGATCCACTAGGACTAATTAGTCCTATTGTCATCAATTGCAAGATCTTTCTACAGCACCTGTGGATAGAACGGTTAGACTGGGATGATGTCTTACCCGTCTCTCTAAACACAAAATGGCAGAATATCTGCAATCAACTTCCTACCATAAGCAACATAAAGGTTCAACGACTAGTATTAGTGACAGGAGTCATCACCGATATCCAGTTACACGGCTTTTCTGATGCTTCTGAAAAAGCTTTCGGAGCTTGCATATATCTCCGATCGACCAACAATGAAGGTCATACTTCTACCCACTTACTTTACTCTAAATCAAAGGTAGCACCTTTGAAACGAATCACACTTCCACGATTGGAATTATGCGGCGCACTTTTACTCGCCAAACTTTTTAACAAAACAGTTGAATCGCTTCATCTTGACATTAATTCCAGTTTCCTCTGGACAGACTCAACACTCGTTCTTGCTTGGATTAAAGCTCATCCGTACAAATGGAAAACATTCATTGCAAACAGAGTCACAGAAATACAAGAACTCACTGCAAATGCAAAATGGGCACACATCGCATCAGCACAAAATCCTGCAGATTTGATTTCTAGAGGAACCTCTCCAGACATTCTTGCTACTTGTAAATTGTGGTGGCATGGACCTCAATGGTTGCCACAAGACCCATCATTATGGCCAATATCAATCATGCAGCCCATCGCGTTAGAAGACATGCCAGAACAACAAACTTCAACCATCACCCTCATGGCAATTAAGCCAAAAGATGACATCATCGATAAATTTTCAAGGCTGACTAAATTGCAACGAGTCATTGCTTATTGCATTCGATTTTGCTACAATTCCAGAAGGCCACCTTCGGAGAGAAATCATTCGACACTCTCTGTCACAGAGTTAAATAACTCATTAAAAGCATGCATCAAACTAGCTCAAGGTGTTGTGTACTCATCAGAAATTCATGCATTGTCATCATCAAGAGAACTCTCCAAAAAAAGCAGTATAAAAAACTTATGTCCTTTCTTGGACAGTGAAGGTATCCTAAGACTCGGAGGAAGACTTCAAAAATCTTTGCTGCCATTCGAATCTAAACATCAAGTGATTATTCCAACACGGCATCATCTCACCAAACTTCTCATTATGCACGAGCATTTACGATTATTACATGCTTCATCACAAATGTTGACGTCATCACTTCAACAACGCTACTGGATACCGTCCATTAGACGAATACTTCGATCAACATTGCATCAATGTTTACCATGCTACAAGTTGAAAACCACAACTACACAGCAACTCATGGGAGAATTACCTACTCCCAGAATACAACCGGCTCGACCTTTCTTAAACACAGGAATTGATTATGCAGGACCCTTTTTCATAAAGCAAGGATCCACACGCAGTAAAATAAAATTGAAGGCATATATTGCTATCTTCGTTTGCCTTGCTACTAAGGCTGTACACATTGAATTAGTCAGCGACATGACTACTGAAGCATTCATCGCTGCGTTAAAGCGTTTCACGTCACGAAGAGGAAAATGTTCCAACATATATAGCGATAACGGAACAAACTTTGTTGGTGCTAATCATCAGCTAGCTGATCTCAGCAAACTACTGAAGTCAAGGTCTCATCAAGAAACTCTGCAAAATTACAATTCTCATGAAAATTGTAATTGGTTTTTCATACCACCTCGCTCTCCTCACTTCGGAGGCCTGTGGGGAGGCTGCGGTTAAATCTCTCAAATATCATCTCAAAAGGGTGATAGGAAATAACTCACTCACATTTGAACAAATGTGCACAATACTCACACAAATTGAAGCTTGTTTAAATTCACGCCCACTTATCGTAAACTCCAATGATCCTCATGATATATCTTATCTTAGTCCGGGTCATTTTCTCATTGGTGAAGCTATTACCTCTATACCTGAACCTAACCTAATTGACAGTTCAGTTCATGCTTTAAATAGATGGCAACAGCTTCAACAATACATGCAGCTCATCTGGAAGAAATGGTCCACCGACTACCTTCACACTATGCAGCAGAGACAGAAATGGTCCAGTTCCAGCCCAAACCTTGTTGAAGGCACCGTGGTTCTTGTGAAAGAAGAGAACCTACAACCTCTACAGTGGGAACTCGCCATAATCACTGCTCTGCATCCTGGTCAAGATGGAAAAGTTCGAGTGGTTACCATCAAGACTCCTCGTGGACACTTCAAGCGCCCAATAGTTAAACTGTATCCCCTTCCTATATAAGCAACTTTTTGCACTCCTTTTTTCATTATTAAAAAATATTCATTTTTGGGCCCCAGTATGTTCATGCAAATGTGTTGTAATTTTAGTTACGCCCGACAGATCGCATCAGCTGTCACTTTACTCTTTCAATGTCTTTGGATCCATGCGTGAGGAAAGCGAATGTTGAGCTATTTTATCTTTTCTAAGATCTTTGCATTTTACCATTGTTGTACTTTGTCGTCCATTTTTACATGCTCGCGTCGTGTAGAATTATTCTCGCTTTTATTCTCATTTTCACATGTGTACAACACACATAATTCATGTATTGTAATTGTAACTCAAGAATATAAGTGTAATGTGTTATTTGTGTTAATATATTCCTTTTGCTTTCAAGTGTATTTTGTGTATGTGCGGATTATTGCTGAACTCGACCTAGTGTTTACAGTCCACCTATTTATTGCCTCAGTGCTGGTCCTCCGAACTCTTATTCTTCCCCTACAACGTGTAATAATGCATCTATTTCGAGTTTGGCACAATATTGTGCTAAATCAAAGCTGACATTATTGGGGCAAGTTTCTGTTCCGGTAACGTTTACTAGTGCTTTATTTTACGCGTCTAAATTTGAACACCGCTCACGCTATAGAAATAAAAGTTAACCTTACTTTTCGCATACACTTATTAAACCATCTATAGTTCTCTTACAACAACTTCGGTAATGCTGTCGTCATCAATCAATGACGTGTTTACGGTCCCGCCCAACCCGAGCAGGTATTTGAATTAGCCACGGTCGCTGGTTGGCTCCCGCTCACTCACCCGTGACGCAAGCATTACCGAAGATGTTGTACGACGAGTATATAACTCATTCAAATACTGATTCTAGACTTCTTACCCAAAGCCGTTATAACGTTGTTATGCCCCGGTGGATGAATACCATTAATGTTGTATGGTCTGATTACATTGGGCTTTACATATCAACAGTATTAATAGAGACGGTAAGTATGTATATAAAATTATGAACAAGATATACTGTTACGTATGGGCCTATAGGTGATTATCGATAAGCCACGTCTATTGAATTACAATACAATCATAGTTTTGTACATTCTAACTACGATATTTTGATCTATTACCTGTGTATGAAGGGCCGTTGTAAGATATAGTTCATACAAACATACATTCATTCATACATAATGCGCGTGGCGGCCATATTGTGGGCCAACTGCAAATTTGTTTATTTTGAGTGGGAACTCATTGTTGAAATGATCAGATGATGCTTGGTTAAAGTTTTACTGTTCCCCAACAACTTTCTTGTCTAGCTCGACCGCTCCTTTTGTGGTTTCAAGTGCCCAACATGATACTTATATCACAACCTTATCGAGTGATACTCTCATGCAAACTATCGTTCTTCGTGGAAACCATATTCACTTTCTTTTTACAGCTCAAAACAGTCATGTCACATACATTTTGCACTACCAATTATATGTAACACCTATAACAGGCTAGATGCGCAACCTAGCAGCCATCTTGAATTGCGCAACTACTACAGGCGGGAATGGGAGTCTCAAATGCGACTTTCTGCCGCTCGCAGCGCTAGCAGTACTGAAAGGTCCAACTAAGCATGTCCCATGCCCAATTCAAAATGGCTTCAATTTGCTACGCTCGCTACTGAGTGGAAGGTTGGTGGACTGGTGATCTAGCCTACTATAGGTGTTAAATATCATTGTGCAGTATTGCCATTACATCGCCACGTGAATACTCTCGTGTTGTTGTTGTTGTCGTTGACACTTACACGTTCTTGGTGAAGAGTTCTTTGGCGTTCAGAATGTTGAACGTGTGACACAAGCCTGCGTCCGTGAGGACAGATGTGAACAGGTCTTCACACGGTCGGTCTTCATCGCGCCACTTACAGTTGTCAATCATCGTCTCTCGCGGGGTGCCGACCTGTAACAGTCATTACTTTTGAATCAGACTGTACCGAGATATATAAATCCCCTCGCCCTTGGCCTTGGTTAAAAATAAAAACAAATAGAAAATAATGTATACTAATAAAAATTATTATTGTTGTAACTATTACTATTATCTATACCTTTTCCAAGAAGTCAATCGCCCGTTGGTCTACAGTGTTTTCCCAACCAAAAATGGACATAAGTTTACACAGTAGTGACGAATATCCCAGTTTACGCCATCTGAAATCAAATAGATACATTAAAATGTGGCCAAAAGAAACTGGATCTGTCCTTTTGGAAGCTGACAAATTTGTATTTAATATTTCATCAGTGAATTGTCTAAGTTGGAAATGTTTTAAGACCAGAAGAGAAAATAGGGCTCAAAGTCTATTTTGTGTCATAAATAACTCAAAATTAAGAAATAATGCGCCTTTATATCTAATCGCGTGGCAGTGGCACATTTCCTTTCTCTTTCTGCGATTCCAGAATAGGTGAGTCTTCCCAAGGCCCCCAATTCAAACCACCAGAATAGAAATAGTTTGTTAAACTTACTTACTCATCCTTTTCAGTTGACCAGCTCCCGTTTGCAACATGTTCTTTAAATACCTCTTGGAAGTCAAATGCCGATTTTCGAACCTATAAGAGAAGTCAAGTCAAAACATTTAATTATTGATATTGGAGTTTTAAAAATTGATCTAGGACCCTTAGATAGAGTTTTATCACGGTCTTCTAAATCGTCAAATGACAAAAATGCACAACAGTGAAAAATGCACCATAACATAACATTTGAAAACTAGTTGTTATTGTTGGGCATTTTCATCGACCTTAATAAGGTCGATGGGCATTTTTGTCTTTGATTTATCAACGACCCAGAACTAACCACTGCCCTTTAGATCAATTCTGAAAATCATCTATTACACCTGAAATACCACCACTAATAGGCATGGACCAAAGTCCGTCGATCCCCTGGCGGAGGTTCGATAAACCTCAAAGTAAGATCTTCTCATGGGCACGAAAATCGCCATTCTCGTGCCCACTACAAAAACTGGTATACTACCTTAATCTACTAATTAAATATGCAAAATTTGATTACAGAATACTTCACTTATAAATGTAGATAGACTACAAGTATAATTAAACTAGGAAAACGCTCTGTTTGACGCTTTGATAAGCGAACGCGTCCATATCTACGAACTTTCAGGGGAAAACTTTTCAAAGCTATAAAAAAAACAATTACAACAATACATGAATGTGCATTGCAAACATTTTTCTAATTTTGGTAGCTATTATACTTCCCGACATTGTTGGACGTCGTGCAGTGTGCGTTAAGATTTTTCGGTGTCATTTTGTCTAGTGTTTTCGCCGCGGTGCGTCACCGTTACTGTGGTGTTTACGGCATTTGAAACTAGCGCCCTTGGGATTCTACCGAGAGGTAGCGCCACCGAGGGGGACGCCGACAGGACGCGCAAGGTGGCTGCCTCGGATCCAAGATAACAGTGTTCATCATGTTGGCCTATCCGTTTTGTACTGTATCCGTTTGTCACTAATTAAAGTATCATTAAGAACCTAACATGACCGGAGTGTTTATTACAAGACTTCCTGAGTCCAGTACATAACAATTGGCGACGAGGACGGACAGGATGTCAGAGAATAGTACGAATTCCCGTGGCTTAGGCCTAGCCAGTGGCGTGGTAAATGCTGTGGGACCATTCTCGCCTTCTGAGGAATCCTGGGACGTGTATGCCGACCGCTTAAACATCGCATTCTTAACATTCGAAGTTCCAGAAGATAAAAGGAAGAACCTGCTTCTTTGTGTGGTGGGTTCGGAGACTTTTCGAGTGCTGAGAAGTTTGGCGGCGCCTACAAATGTAGCTGACCTGACCCTCGAGGAAGCTTTGTCGTTATTAGGTGAGAGGTACTGCCCTAAGCCTAGTAAAAGAATGCAGCGTTTCAAGTTTCGAAAACGAATTCAAGGCCCATCCGAACAGATCGTGGAATTCCTCGCTAATCTGAGAAAGATTAGCGAGCATTGTGCATTTCCTGACCTAGAGGAAAATCTGTTGGAACAGCTCATAGTCCCTCACCCCAAGTTGTTGGCGGAAGGCGACGGCTTAACATTTAAAAGGGCTATGGAGATGGCTATTGCGACGGAAACGTCACAACGTGATGTCCAAGTGCTGCGGGGCAACCCCAGTGCCAGTGTGGTTAACAAGTTCGACAGTAAGTACAAGGCCAAGTCCAAAGGAAAGAAGGGGGCAGGCGCTGAGGCTAAGCCTACTTCGGAAACCGCTCAAGGTAAGGGACAATGTTTTCGCTGTGGTAGTAAGGCACATCTCGCCGATAAGTGTAGCTTGGGCAACATAACCTGCTACAAATGCCAGAAAACGGGCCACATGGCTCGAGTATGCAAAGGCGAGAGAGAGCCCAAACCTTCGGGTAAGCCTAGTGGAAAGGCAGACTCAAAGTCGTCAGTAAATACGAACCTAGTCCAGGCTCAGCCTGTGGACTCGTATCTTTTTTCTGTACACACTAGGCCGAGCAAAGGTACCGATGACGAGTTCACAGCAACTGTCGAGTTGAATGGAGTGTCACTGAACATGGAGGTGGACACAGGCTCCAAACATTCATTGATTGGACAGTCGACATTCCAACGGTTGTGGCCAACGGACCCTCCGGACATGTCCGAGTCCGAATACCGGCTGCGGACGTGGTCGAAACAAGAATTGGGAGTCCAAGGGGTGGCGCTCGTGAAGGTCGGTTATGAGGGCAAGGAGTACAACCTTCCGCTCTACATTATGGATACAGATGGACCAAGCTTACTGGGCAGAGACTGGCTTCGCGAGTTAGGCGTATCAGTACAGGTTAGTACAGTGAACCAAGTAGAAGCTACGGAGCTGAACATCCCCAGCGAGCTTCACGGTCTAGAAGACGTGTTCAAGAGTGGGCTAGGCACCTACGTGGGCGAAGAGGTCCAGGTCGAACTAGACCCAGAGGCAGTCCCAGTTTTCCGTCGGCACCGATCCCCGCCGTTCGCGCTCAAGGAAAGAGCAGACATTGCGCTGGACCAGTTGCAAGAAGACGGAGCAGCCGAAGAGATACCACACTGCAAGTGGGGCACACCAGCGGTTTTTGTAGCAAAAGGCGACGGAACTGTGCGAGTGTGTGGAGACTACTCGTGCACAGTCAACACCGTTTTGAAAACCGAGATCTATCCTCTGCCTACTAACACGGAAGTGTTTACGACTTTGGCGAAAGGGTGTTATTTCGCAAGGCTCGATCTGGATAGGACTTACACGCAAGTTCGAGTAGACGACGCTTCGTCACGGGTGCTCGCGCTCAACACGCACCGAGGCCTACTGAGGATGAAACGATTACCATTCGGGCTGGCATCGGCTCCGGCAATTTTCCAACGGCTCATGGAGACGCTGTTAAAAGGTTTGGAAGGCGTAGTCGTATACTTGGATGATGTATTGATTTCAGGAGCTACGCTAGCAGAACTGTGGAGTCGGACTCGGGCGGTGTTAGAACGAATCAACGGAGCAGGACTACGCCTGAAATTGTCGAAGTGTCAGTTCGGCCTGAAGTCCGTTGAGTTCTTAGGGTTCCGTATTGACGCAGCGGGTCTACACCCTACGGATGAGAAGATTCAAGCATTGCTGAGTGCACCCTCTCCAGTGAACAAGGAGCAACTAGAGTCCTTCTTAGGATTCTTAACGTTCTACGAACGCTACATCAGGCACATGGCAACGAAGCTCGCGCCCCTGTACGAGTTACGTCGGAAGGATAAGCCATGGAACTGGACCAACGAGCACGAGGGATGTTTCCAGGCGGCTAAGAAGCTGGTGTCATCGGAACAGGTACTGGCACACTACAGCCTAAACAAGCCTTTGAGGTTGTCATGTGACGCCTCGCCATACGGGGTGGGAGCGGTGCTAGCACATGTTGAACCTGACGGTGCGGAGGTGCCGGTGGCTTTTGGGTCACGTACCTTGCACACGGCTGAAAAGAATTATTCCCAGCTGGACAAGGAATTCTTGTCGATAATGTTCGGCTTGCGGAAATTCCATCGCTACGTGCAAGGTAGACCGTTTGAGATAGTCACGGATCACAAACCACTGGTGGGGCTACTGCAGCCTAGCCGTCCGTTGCCTGAAGTGTTGTCGCCACGCATGACGCGTTGGCTACTGATTCTAGCATGTTATAGGTACCAGATTACCTTCCGCCCAGGAAAGTTGCATGGAAATGCAGATATGTGCAGTCGACTTCCATTACCAGCGCCAGAGCAACCGGAATACCCGGAGCCGTCCGATGTGTGGTTCCTGCGGGAGGCTCCCGAAGGATCCTCACTGGCAGTGGAAAAGGTACGCAAAGAAACGCACAAGGACACCATTTTGTCAAGAGTACTGAAGGGAGTTCAGCATGGCTGGAACACCACGGACCTGCCATTGCCATTCCAGCCATACGTCCACAATTGGACAAGTCTTTCAGTACAGCACGGATGCCTGTTGTATGGGAACAGAGTAGTGATACCTGAGAGTTTGAGACCAAGTGTCCTCGAGCTACTACATAAAGTACACCAAGGTATCGTAAAAAACAAAGCCATCGCGCGAAGCTATGTGTGGTGGCCAGGAGTCGACAAAGATATCGAAGAACTAATTGCTACCTGTCAACCTTGTGCCGAGAATCGTAAGTTACCGGCCAAGGCCAATGTAATACCCTGGAGTATCCCGGCGCGCCCAATGTCACGCATACACATTGACTACGCAGGGCCTACTCGAGGTCAAACGTTCTTCGTGGCTGTGGACGCTAAGTCTAGATGGCCTGTAGTGAAGAATACCAAGGGAGCGTTGACTTCTGCGGCGGCCAATGACGTGCTTCGAGATATGTTTACAGACTATGGCATTCCGGACGAGCTAGTCTCGGACAACGCAGCTGCGTTCAAGTCCGAGGAGTTTGAGACCTTCTTGACAGAAAACCAAGTAAGGCACATAACCTCAGCACCATACTCTCCTGCATCGAATGGTTTAGCTGAGAGGAACGTCCAGACCGTTAAAAATCTCCTTGCCAAGGTAGCACCAGAGACCTGGCAGTTGGAGTTGGCAAATATCTTGCTAGCGCTGCGAACGACGCCCAATGCCACGACTGGAGAGACGCCGTCAGATCTTATGATGGGGAGGAGGATCCGCACGATGATGGACAAGCTACACCCGGATAACTACAATCCACGTTCAGCGAACAGAGAATCTGCAGCAGTTCAAGCTCAGAACGACGACCCTGCCTGGCGACAGTTCAACGAAGGTCAGCCAGTGTACTTCCGCAATCATGGGAGGGGACCGAAGTGGCTGCCGGGAACTGTCAGCACGGTTCATGGACCCAGGAACTTCACCATTGCAGACTCCGAAGGATTGTTCCGGAGACTGCACCTGGATCAACTACGATCAAGAAGAGTGGCTGAAACGTTGGAGCTGGCCGGAGAAACGTTCGGTCCCGACCGCGCAGGAGCGCAAACATTCCTGGATAGGGATACCTCGCTTGGGTGTGGGACTAATTCCCAACTAGTCACCGAGCCAGTAGACCTACAGCAGGAGGCCCGAGTGGAGGGCACACCCGAGAGCGACACCGGTACAGCCATTGGTGTCTCAACGAGGGTCGAGACCGGAAGTCCAACGCTTCCCAAGCCTCAGACTCCGTCGAGACCAACGGCGTCAGCTGGAACATCTGGGCGATCATTGACGCCCATGAAACGACCGACACGGGTGACTCGTCCGCCGTCTTATCTTAAGGACTACCAAGGACACTAGGGTATTAGTTCTCCCTCATGGAGATTGCCATGTTTATGCTTTGTTTTTTAAGGGGGGAGAATTGTGGTGTTTACGGCATTTGAAACTAGCGTCCTTGGGATTCTACCGAGAGGTAGCGCCACCGAGGGGGACGCCGACAGGACGCGCAAGGTGGCTGCCTCGGATCCAAGATAACAGTGTTCATCATGTTGGCCTATCCGTTTTGTACTGTATCCGTTTGTCACTAATTAAAGTATCATTAAGAACCTAACATGACCGGAGTGTTTATTACAAGACTTCCTGAGTCCAGTACATAACAGTTATTAACACTTATTGACAGCAATAGAAATGTAATTTCTGTCTCTAATACGTATCAGTTCACTTCTAAATTAGTATATTCGTGACCGGACAAAAATTACCTATAAGATAGCTACCTTACATCAAATACCTTAATAGGAATTTGCTTACATTTTGCCGTTACTGTGTTTCAGAAAAATATTTTCGAGTAACTTTTGTGTAACTTTTTCAATACTTATCAGATCGCCATAAAAGTAACATATTCGTAACTGGAAAAATCTTTATAAAAATATAGCTATCTCAGATTTGGTCGCCATTTTGTTTCAGCAAAATAGTTTGCAGTAATTATGGTGTAATTTTTTAACTTTTCAAACGATTTTGCTTCAAAACTATACACCTTCAATTTACATCAAAGCTTGTGGATGGTCCAAATTTTAAGTTGATCGGACTTTCCGCTCGACCGCTATACACAGACATAAAAAAAAACAAAAAAACAAGAAAAAACCCAGAACGAAGTGCCATAAAGGTCTAATGGAGACGCTCACTTCGCTCGCTTCTACATTGTGGAAATGGATGGGACGACCTTACTTGGGAGTTTGACGAGCTCCCGCCAGGGGATTGGACTGACCTTGTTCCCGCTGCAGACGGTGACGGCGGGGAAGGGGATGTCCCTCACAGAAGTGGTTGTCTCAGCGAACGAGACAATCACCGGAGAACTGACCCACTTCGAGTAGACTCGGAAGATGAGGTATCCACAGGTGACGACGCTCACGCACACCGCTATCACCCAACACATCCTTTAAACAATACAACCCGGCTCATCACTTTCCATACTTTCAGTTCATTTTTCTAGGGGGGAAACCAGACAATACTTGCAAAATACCTTGGCCGAATTCATAAAAATATCATGTCAGAGGTTACAAGTAGGACAACATTACTCTACACAACATTTTCAAACATTGTACACTAGGTGAGCTCGAACCCTTCTCTAGGCCCAGGACTATCCTTAAAACCTAGGACTAGGCCTAGGGCTTAAGGCTTATGTCCTCAGACGCGTGGGACTAATGTAACATAATCTTGGTCAGGTAGGGTTAGATCCGTAGTAATGCCACTAGCTATGTAGCGCCTTTATCCTACACCGTGGCACTGTTACAGCTAACCCTACCTAGGGAAGATGTAGACTACGCTATAAGGACCTAAGCATATAAATAGATCTTATAAAATAATAATCGTTAAAATGTCACTTGATTTTGTCATGGTATTCCTAGGCTAGCGGCTAGGCCCTAGCGATATAAGCCTAGCGTTTACCTCTCTAGGAGTGAGCGACTGTTGTCCCCAAGGTATTGGAATCCATGGAGACTCGTGTTGGAGCAGAAGTTACGGAAGAACGTCTTGACCTTGAAGGGCTTGGCGACCTTGGTGGCAGACTCAAGGTCATCGCACCCCGTCGCGCTGTTTCTCCTCTTCATCTTGGGGCTCGAACTATCACCCATTCAGTCCTGCCGATGAAATGTTACCGATAGAAACTATAATTCGGGGGTTCTCTATTCGATACCCGCAACCACCAATTCTTACTGACGGATTTACTGAGCTTTTCTTCAGTCACAAGCCGAATGCTAGATTTGAGTAATATCAAAGTCGTACTAACAGCCCTCGGACATTCCTTCCCAACTATTCCAAGTACTGCAATGTCTAGTTGGTCACCTGAAGAGGGATATGATTATGAATTATCCATGGACAAGTTTCCACGTGCAAAAATATAATATGTTATATTTAAACATTATTATTATATTTCCAAATTTATAAATATATTGTTTATATTTCTCAACGTCTTTAAGCCAATCCTCGTATAACTATTATCCTTGAAGCTGCCTCTGAGCTCAGTGTAGTCCCAGCGATCTTGCAGGGAAGTATAATTGCTATTTAAAGTGTATTACAGTATAACGTACATCGCTCCGCTAAGTTTAGCCATGGTTATTGTAGTAGCTGACTGCGTGCATTTCACCATTGCATCAAATAGGAACTGATTTTGCGCATTCCAAATTAAACGCATTGCTTACGTAATAGATCGCTCTAAGCTAAGATCATTTTGCGAAATCAATTTTCTTCCACGTTTAGGAGGTACACTCAAAGTAAACATTGTCTTATATGTTTTTGTTTTTTTTATTCTATCTATCCTTAACTTGGTTTTCATTTATGTATATTATGTATAGATTTGTTTTTATTTATTACTCATCTGAACATTATCTGAATTTGCACTCAAAACGTTCTCTGCTGGCAAGTGAATATTTTCTTTCTGTTGAACAACGTTTTGGGGATAGAGTTAAAACAATAAAATAAATAAATATAATACATACATTTAAAATACGATTAGCAACTAGCAAGTGTAGCAAATACACCTGGAAAGCATTACTTTATTAAAGCTATAATTTATATGAATTCATTGATTGATTTAATTTTTTATTTACACAGCACTCTGAAAACAAACCTGATAAACTTGGTAAAATACAGTCATATCAGTATACACAAGCCAACAAAATTATTCTTATACAAACGACAATAAATGAAACTGTGGTAATTTTACTACTTTCCATGCAATCTATGAATGAATCGAATATATTTGCGTCTACTGTCTTATAATACATGACACGTTTATCAAGATATCCTCTGTGTTGAGAAAACGTCCTCATCTCAACAATTTAATTTTTACCGATATCTTTCCTAATTCCTACGCAATAACAACACATTCTTACCTTGTGGCCTATGTATGTAGTACACGGAACACAACGGCCGACGTTCTGTATTGTAGCGTACACTCCTGCCCACTACAGCAGCATCGCCTAGCCTATTTTAGCACCGCAGACCAGAGTATGTCCTTGGCTGGGCGAGATATCCAGATATCCATCCAGCCACCCTCTTCAATGCATCTGTCTATCTCATCCGCGGGATTCTTGGCCGGGGCTCAAAGCAACGACGGACACGTCCAATGACTGACGAGCTGCGCAGCGATCAAGCGATTCACAGGTTCACTGAGGCGTCAGTGCAGTAATTATATTGCGCGCCCTGGTCTGTGGAGAGTGCCAACAACAACAATAACAACAACAACATACCGTCATCTAAATAAGTCAAAACACGCAGTTTCTAGGCTTGTATATTGATATGTATCGACCAGAAGCCAATAATTCGATATCGTACTTTTATTATAAATCCCGATATTACAGAAAACGTGTTAATTGTCGATCACGATGCTATAATCTAGCACAGTTGTTTGCATCGAGTGGTGCTGCAGTCGATGTCGTTGGCATTTGGCGAGGAATTTTGGCCAGTCTTTTGGGGCGCCGGCAATACAGCTGGCGCCAACAAGAATGCTAATATGTCTCTCACCGCGCGGGAAGACGATGCGCGGTCATCAATCGCAGCTTTTCCGTCCAACTACACGTTTTGAAAATCAAGTGTCGTTCATAACAAAAAACACAAATTGTCTACAAGTTATAATTTTATTATTTTATTATATTCTTGCCTACATTTTATAGCATTTAAAAGTGATTATTTAAACGTCAGATAACAACCTACATGCCTACCTTGAATGTAAATTCTGTGCATTTTACTAATAAATATTATTTCATAACGAAGAAAGAAAATGTACAACTAAAATGCAATTTAAAATATAAAGTTAAAAAATAAAAGCTAATTAATTTCAAGTGCAAACTTCGCTACCCACATTTCTATTTTCTACCACACATTTTAGAATTGAGTTGAAAGTGTGAGCCTTACCTGTCCAGAGACAAACACGATGCTGCCAAACTATCGGCCTGGTTAACTATGAGGCATTACACGCAGTACATTTTGAACAACATGCATACCAACACGACGCCCAATCACAAGGGACGGAGACATAATTATTGTGCATGCAATTATAACTTCAGGTAGCTACACCCAAGACGCAGCATGGCGTATATAGTGTGTAGGGTAGAGGGTCGACGCCAGGGGTTTGTTGTCTACCGCGTCTCACCACCCAACGCAGCATGGCGTACATAGAGAGTAGGGTAGAGAACCAACAAAAATAGAAATAAACGTAAAAGTAAAAATTAACATGACCACATTAATTTAAAAACTAACAGTAATATACCGTTATTATTTGTTCCACGAAGCTTCATGTTAGTACAAAAGAAATCTACTATCAACAGAGCATGTACATTGAGTTGCAAACAGCTTCCATATTGAGCTCATTTATTAGGATATTCAGCGACAATTTATGAGGGACCGATGTCATTTTACCAAACGGTTGAAGACCTTCTCAACAAACAATCAAATCAAAACAACATCTTCAACATAGAAGAATGAAGAAGACAATATCCATTTTGGTGGTGGTTTTCGTGGTTTTTAAACCTACAAAACACATTGGTAGGTACTAATATCATGAGGTAATCTATAAAATAGCTTGGTATTACTGCTCGAAGAAAGATTTTCAATGCTTTAGAATCTAGTATACATTTTCTTTTATGGTACGTTTACAGCTACGCGTTGCGAGCGAAGCGAGGGCGCGAGCTCCAATCAGCGGCCGAGATGCGTGAAACTATTAACTTCTTTGCTTGAAACTCGGCCGCTGATTGGAGCTCGCGCCCTCGCTTCGCTCGCAACGCGTAGCTGTAAACGTACCATAACAAGACTTCATACGTGTGGGAAGGCTGTTCCACTGTCACTTCACTCTTTGTTCGCCCAATTATAAAAACATTGCGTTGGGTTCCAACCCGCTCTGTTTAATGAAGCCAGGCTGAGCCTTATTACTTTACATAATATCTAGATGAGTATCACCATATTATAGCTAATGCTGTAATAACACATGCAAGCTATTTTGTCACGGAATGACCCGCGCTTCCTTGTTTTTATTATCAGCTGTTTCGCGACTAATTTCATAAGTACATGTTTTTACTGAATAAAACAACTGTAAGCAGGGTTGAATATTCCTGCAGTTGGTGGAAACGTATATCCTGTCAATGGAATGCCATCATATTACCAAATAAGGAAGTTATAGAACAGGAGTATGGTTATTTTAACAAAGCATGATCTTTAAAACAATGATTTTTAGCAAATTGTTATTGCCGTATTAAACATGTAAAGCTTACACTATATTACTACTACTATAAAACACATACTACCATGGTTGTGTATTGCGTATAAAGCTATAATTGCTCTAGCGAACATTTCTCCTATGATAACGTTAATATCGTTCAGCGTTGGTCATTAGTCGAAGCTCTTTGCTCATTAATAATTACACAATATTACGTCGTTGAGACCAGAATGAAACCCAAGTGTGTAGTAATCGCGACAATTAGTTCCTAAGTACACGTTTAACATTTTTAACACATGAAATGATAAACATGTCATCAGGGAACACGGGGACTGTAGATCATTCATATTTTCAATTGCACACAACAGTGTCCAAAACCTAAACTTGTGCTAGAAGTATAATGCAGAGCTGGGGTGGGATGTAGTAGTGACTTTGAGTTTGTAGTGATGATAAAAACTAGTAGGATAATGTTTGATGTTTGTTTAGCTGAAATCGCCACTAATCACACAAAAAAACTGTTCTGACTACATTTTTTTTTTTTACATATTTAAGGCACTTAACTAGAGTTATCAGAGTCAGAAATTCATTCTTGGATATCTCTATATTTTAATATGCTCATTAATGATCTTAGACTGAATGATAACATGCATTAATAAAAACATAGGCTAAATGTTGAAAGAACTATTTAGATGCATCATCTCCCTACTAATGTGCATCATAGAGCGAAATAGTTATCACTTATCAGTGCAGCGTCTCGGAGTTTTGTCTATTGATTATAGGTTCATTGACTTGTGGTTGTTGAGCCTTCGTTTTATGATTTTTTATGGCATGTTTGAGTCTCCTGTTCGCAGTTGGGAAAACATTGGCTTTTTCAGGAAAATGTGTTTCTCAAGAGATAAAATTGTAATACAGTTTTCCCGACTGTGGACGCGGTAAAATCCCAGTCATTGTCGGAGCTCAACAATAAATCATTGCGCAAATAAAGTCAAGTGTTGAATCGATAATGTGTCATTATCCACAAAATAATTAAGCGAGCGAAGCGAGCGTTTCCACGAGACTCTTATGGCACTTCGTTCCGTTTTTTTTTTTTTTTTGTACCGTACTAGACTCGAACGGCACTTCATTCTGTTTGTTTGTTTGTTTGTTTGTTTTGTTTTTTTTATGTCCGTCGATAGCGGTCGAACGGAAAGTCCGATCAACTTGAAATTTGGACCATCCACAAGCCTCGATGTAGATTGAAGGTGTATAGTTTTGAGGCAAAATCGTTTGAAAAGTTACAAAGTTACACCATAGTTACTGCAAAATATTTTTCTGAAACATAATGGCGGCAAAATGTGAGATAGCCATATTTTTTTAAAGCTTTTTTCGGCCACGAATATGTTCATTTAATAACTATCTGATTAATATTGGCAAAGTTACACAACGGTTACTCGAAAATATTTTTCTGAAAAACAGTAACAGCAAAATGTGAGGTGGCTATCTTCTAGTACATTTTCATTCGGTCACGAATATACTAATTTAGACGCGATCGGATACGTATTAGAGGCAGAAATTACATTTCTATTGCTGTCAATAACTGTTAGTAACGGTGGCGGACCGCGGCGAAAACATGACAAAGAAAATTCTTAGCAACGCACATGGCACTGCATTCAACAATATCGGGAATTATAATAGCTATGGGAATTAGAAACATTTTTGCAATGTGCATTCTTGAATTGTTGTTAATTGTTGTTTTTATTAGCTTTGAGATCTTTTCGCCAGAACGTTCGTAGATATGGACGCGCTCGCTTATCAACGCGTCAAACAGAGCGTTTTCCTAGTAGTACACTTCACATGACTCTGGTAGCTCAAGTGATAAGAGTACTGGTACGTAGAGTCAGGGTTCGATCTCCGGGCGGGAATATTTTGTATTATAACCGCTATCCCTCCTTCCTCATAAAGCTGATTAAAACTTAACATCTGCTGTAGTCAAATATTGATAAATTAACAAGTGTGTGGTTTACGCCAGGAACAGTAAGTTAACCCTTAAGTACACACACCACGTTTACATACCATACCAACAATTTGATTGACCAACTAGAAAATTGTAATACAAATGAATATATCTTTTCTATTCGGTAAAATTGTTTTCAATTATTGGTATCTGTGAACAATATTCAACAATTAAATATGTAAAATGTATTATTTGTTTCTAATCGTAGAAGGGATGACATGAGCACCGTTCCAAACACATTAAGGCACACTAAACACAGCATACACACTACCACGTTGCAATGGATGATGGGATGATGACGGAACTCGTAACGCGAAACAAATAAAATAATGTATGAGGTTGTTCTGGTTGGCCGCCATTGATCCATACGGCGTGTAATATTTGCTATCATCATTAGCAGCATACTTTCAATAGAAGCAATCAAATCAATGGGCAAGGCCTCGGGGTTCTACGCCGCCAATATCGCGTTATCAGTACTGAGGTCGAGAGGTCAACACAGAATACGACACTTCAAGTATCTCACTTACATCATGGGGACTTGCTACTACTGTGCATCTCCCTTTTACATTACTGAAGCTATTTCAGGAAGTAAAAATGAAGTTAAAGGTTATCGAGCTGAAATATTTATTGGACCTTGGGACCAAGGCGATAGAATACCATTCAATATCACATTTCTATTTTGTTCCATTTTGATGTGCTTGAAAATTTTCTAGGTAACCAGGAATTATCAATTGCTTTTGGAAATGAAAATTCAACGTGAAATATGATCGAACCAGTTCTGAATTGTAGCAAAATGAACAAATTTTTGTTTGGCTACATACGTAGGGATTTCAATCGATTAATTATGTCCGATCGATATCGATGGATAAACGATTAATCGGCATGGTCCCGTAAAAAAAAAGAAAAAACTGTAGGTAGTACAATAGCCTCCGTGAAATCGACATAGCCTAACTGAGGAAAGTAGAGGATAATGATAGGCGTAAAAGTTACCCCAGTCCTTGCGAAATCAATTATGAAGAAATACTTTATTTTTATATCATGAAAGAAGAACATCCAAGAAGCGGGTATGAACTCTGAACCACGTTTGATAATCCCAACCCGCATTGACCTCCCAACCGTTCATTCAGTATTAGTTAAGTGAGGACTACTTATAGTTCCATTAATCGTTTCATAAATAGTACCAAATCCTGTTCCACTTTCAGTTCCAGTTCCAGTTTTTTAAACTGTAGTTTTGTACGACCTTCCTGGTGGTTTTAGTGGCCTTGGTTGATTAGTTGTTAGTCTGGTATGCCACGGTTCCCAAGTTCCGGCACGTGGTTCCAGGATTGAGTCCTGGCTCATGGCAGGCTCAGGTTGATACCTACCTTAAAATACTCACCAACAGCACCAGCACCTGCCTTCCTACAGCTATCAGCTGTAGCCTGAAGGATACCAAATAAAGCCTGGGCCAAACCAAGGACTCTTAAATTACTGCTGGAATACGTTCTTCTTTTTCTGGGACACAGAAATCGTCCATAAAAATAAACGAACGAGTGGTATCTATGGACAGCTGCAACTGAGAAATTGCGTTTTTCTGCCCTGCACTGCCCTGAACTGACCGTGAAGTACAGTGTATCTTGGGGTGCGAAATAGTCTGCTAGTTTGAACGCCAATTTGAAAGTTTGGAAAAAGGACTCACTCATCGGGCAAGTGAAATTATATGTTTACAAGCCCGAGCAAGTTTTACTATCCTTGGGAGAGAAATAATTTTGACCCCCGATATAGACTTTTGCATCCTCTCATAGTCTTAAGATTCAGTTAATGAAACAACATGCAGCAATAATATTATAAAATAAAGGTCGGATCTTTAATAGGAGCGCGGGCAACAATACCTGATTTCGTTGCTTAATGTTGTAAACAGTTCAACCACAGACAACTAATTTGGTTCAACATTGATAATCATTCACTTATGATGCAATACATCTTGCTTGAAAGGTTACATTTCCATCTTTTGGAACTATTTATTTACTAAAGTACGAATTTGTACTTTAAATAAATGCTGTTCTATACGTTTAATACCAAAGTTGTGTGTTTAGTGGTAATTGTTTATACCATCTTTTCCGAGTAACTTATTTTGTATAATTTTGTCATTTAAAATATTATTCTTTGCCTTATTGGCGACCTTTTCACAACGATAGAGACTTTAGTAAAGTATTATCGTAATCAAAGTAAGATAAACTTTTTTAGGTTTTGACGTAGAGGGGGTTTTTATAGTAAAATGTTGATTTACGGAATGTTTGATATTATTATTTTTGTATCAGATAACCGAGCAGAGATCAAAGAGGAGAGCGTGAGAGGGGGTAGGAGGGGTAGGGGGGGAAGTAAGGTCAACCAGCAACGTACATGACCCCCTCAACTCTCTTCCATGAACCAAAACTACGCACTAAGGTCTGAGTCGTATCACCCGCTCGCCATGTGCTAATGGCGAGCTGTGATTGGACGAGAGTATTGGGAGTCGCACGCTTTTCATCACTTTTCCAAATAGAGCCGATCGCGCCGAGTCACTGTGTGATGTCATAAGAAGGGGACGAACAAGCCTCGATATATAACCACGACCACGGTCGGCTGACGTTAATGTGACAAGGGATTCCGACGACATTTGTACTCTTACGATAAATATATACTTATCAGGTACGTTCACACTTATTCTTATTTGTATTTATAAACAAACAAAACATAGTTATAAAAACATTTTCGTGATCTGATTTTACGAAGAAAGCACAACTAAAAATAATGCGTATTGTGGAACATGGCAAATTTAAACAATATAGAAACAAAAAAATAATTATCTTCATATAAGGCCTTAGACCAAATTGCTTATATTTTTAATAAAACTACAATTGAATACAAATAAACACACAAGGACACAGAGAGTTACCACGGTGAAATATAACATATTCATAAGCACGCATGTAGACATATTCGCAATTTACACATAAGAAATCCGACATACAAAGAAATAAACCAAACAACTAAAGAAGGTTATGACACATATTTTTATAAGAAACGTGTGGATAGTTGACAAATGACAAATACAGTACAATCCAGATTCACCATAACCCGTGATCGAGGTTGTAGTTTGAGTTGGAGCACAGTGTATATATATATATATTATATATATGTACATATGGCATTGTAATATCGCATGTCCTCTGGCTCATACCATGAGGCCTGACCTGTTTGTATTTGTACTTGAAGTAGTTTCAGAAAATAAAATATAAAATATATTGCTTTCATTTTCGTTTTTATGATATATTTAGGGTTCATATTTTAAATTACCATTGTGTTTCATTTTTGATACACACAACACGCGCACATTCGATAAAGCGAGGTGTGAGTATCTAATTGACTGACCCGTGTCTGCAGTATGTCCACCATTGTCTGGGCGCTGCTGGGCGTAGCGGTCATCTGCGGAACCTGCTGGGGGAATCCCGTGGGAGTCACAACCCTTAACACCAACCTAGAGGTATGTGGTAATACGCTGGCCCTCCCTCAGCCCCTGATCTGCCACCCCACAACTGATCTACCAGTGAAGCAAGGAAAATACAGACACACGAGTTTACCCCTTGAAAAAAACAATCACATGTTTTTCAGAAAAATATATCGTACTGTTTTTTAGATAAACATAAATATTACAAAATATGTTAATTTAATTTACGGTGCAAGACACATATTTAACCATATTAGCTTCCAAACAAGAGTATACTGTTATTATTCTCGTCTTTGAGTGACTCATAGAAATAGCCCTTCGCAGTAGCAACAAGTGAGAAACGTAACCATGGTTACATGAGCTGGAAATGTTTGCACGGACGTTGGTTTGTGTGTTGAGAGACATTTGTAAACACAAGAATATAAATCGAATCTATAAACACATAGTTATTTCAAAAGTGATTATCTTTACGAGTAAGTCCCCCTACTCAATACAATTTCGTTGTATACAGCGAATGCCAATGCCCCATTCCTTACACTGATTTAAGAGTTTGTTGAGATATCCTTCAAAGTCGTTGAGAACTACTATTAAAAGACATTCCTTATAGACCTACCAACCATAACTAGACAGGTGACACAGCTTGTGGATGTGTTCCTGTCTTCAGAATATCCTTCAATATACAAAATGTGTAATGATGCGGAGCAATCAAGATCTACGGATATTCTAAAACATTAAAAATTTGATATATCATTAAAATTTTCTATTTTTAAACACAATCAATGTTGCCTTCTTGTTTTTATCTGTAGCTGTAATAATATTTAGCCCTACATAATGTCAAACATTTGGGACGAGCAAAAAACTTGAAATTCTCACGCATTGAAATATCGATCCTTGATTGGTTATCGCTCACTCGTCGATGGTGTTCGAAGCCTACAGGGTTGGTTTAGTCACTTTAAAATAAAGTCCCCCACTGCAAATCAGTTTAATTACTGAGTGGGTAGACTCTAAATGTGAATTTATTTTATTTATTTTATTTTATTTATTTTACACTATTTGTGTGGAACGTTCTTAGGAGAAAATTTGAAGAATACCATGTTATCAATAATCAGGTATCTTAAAAAACCAAATTAATGTATTCTCTTATGTTATAGCTTTTTCTGTATTCTGTCAAAAAACTTTGAAATTGAGTCACAGCTGTTATTGAATAGATCGTTACAGGTATACGTTATTTAATAGATATTTACAGCTACGTCATAGAATGCAACAACCCGCGAATAACGTGTCAGTATTTATTTGAAATGTTTTCACTGCTTTCTTTACAGGCTCGCGTATCAGATGCATCCTCCTCTTCAGAAGAAGTTGTTAATATTCTGGAAGAGAAGCTAACAGGTAAAACACTTACAATAAAATTTCTATCAAAAGCTGAATATAGCAGAAGCTTATTAAATCTAAAACCATCCCAATACACACACTTTTGTTTGGTCGATGATAAAGGGTCCACGTGAACGATCACTCGAGATGTAGGATACTGGATTTCAAGTCCCAATATTACTTTTAAGCTTTTTGATTTCGTAGTATTGTAATCCATCCATCCAAAAAGAAGTTTATCTATGACAGTAGTATTTACTTACATTATTATTCTTTTTTTTTATTGTTATTATATCCTCCCAAATTGAACCTGGGTGCAATAGGTCCAGGGAATCTGCGTTAAATAAGACGGCTATACCAAGTATCTTCTGATTCCTGTTCTTTGTCTTGCAGTATACCTACCACTATTTATCATATTTTCCTATACTTGTCCCTTTTCGTCGATTACCTTCCCCCTTTTACCTTGGAGTGAAGTGGGTCATGGTAGCTCTGCCTGTTGCACGAGGAGACTTTAGGGCCGACGTACTATGGCATCGTTGTTAAGTATATCGGTTAACAACATAAACACTAACATGTATAGGCCTAGTTTAAATGAGCATTTCTGCAATTTGATTTTAGAGAGAATATGGCATCTTTTTGGAAAGCACGAGCAGGAAATCATGTCCACGACAGAGATTGTTGCCATGTCCTCGCGGGAGGAACAAATCGCGTCGATGTCGCATATCTGCCTTTGTCACCTCTTCCGTTGGCATCCGGGCCGCAGGGGGCGTCGGTTAGTTGACATGCTAGGTGTGTTCGGCTCGTCTATTCCTTTGCACTGCAGCAACAAACCTGTGACATGTGACCCTTTAGTGCACGGCTTCTTCTGTGTATCCCGTGAGGGCAAGCAAACGGTCGATGTCGCATATCTGCCTTTGTCACCTCTTCCGTTGGCATCCGGGCCGCAGGGGGCGTCGGTTAGTTGACATGCTAGGTGTGTTCGGCTTGTCTATTCCTTTGCACTGCAGCAACAAACCTGTGACATGTGACCCTTTAGTGCACGGCTACTTCTGTGTGTCCCGTGAGGGCAAGCAAACGGCGGATGTCGGGATCCGTTGCACTCTAAAGTAGGGGGTATGGCCTTGAATGGTTCAGCCCTAGACTGAGACGGCTCCCACTCGCCACTACTGAGAACGATTTGAATCCTTTCTCGCGTTACCTCGATCACCACTCGTCATCAGCATCCACATGGTAGTGGATATTACCCCCCCCCCCCACCCCCCTCCCCCTCCCCCTTCATAACTCTTCAACACGGGGTTTAACGTATCACACCAGCCCGGGAGAGCGTTTCCAGCGTAGAGCTATTGAACTTTGTCACTTATATAGTAGAAGTAAGGTATTAAGGGCGTATCTCAAAAATATATTTTGATGCTAGTCGACTAGCTTCAGCGAAAAAATACAATTGCCACTAATTGTTGCGTTAATCTTCTAGCTATAGTCGGCTCACGTCAACAGTCACTCCAGAAGAAAGCTTAGCAGGGACATCCTCTTGGGGTATCGACAATGAAGGCATAATTAAACCTTGACGTCACATTTATCTACATAAACGATAATGGCTACATTATTAAATCTTTCGCACAAAGTCTGCTGAAGATAGTGAATTGGACTCGCGTACATCAAGAGCTTTTTGCGGTGCACTTTTCCGGCCTACGCTTAGCGTGATCTATATTCACAGCATTTTATTTACCAATACTGAGGAAAAATTGGACTCATTGAAGAAACTGACATAACAATAATGCCTTTTGTATAAGCTTTAGCAGCCAGAGTCAGTGTTACAATCATATTAGTTGACCGCAACATTGCAACTTGCTTAGCCGAGCCACGTCACACTTTCTTCATTTGACATCATGTCTCAACTCCATTCCTGCTAGTCTACTACTACAACTTTAACAAACGAACACACCTAGTCAACTTAATGTGTCAACTTGTCAACAACAATGTCAACTTATTGTTTTTCTATATGTACCGTTCAATTTATAATTTCAGTAGTAGGTTCATCGTTACAATTCTGTGTATCTAATAAAAAAAAAACAATGGTTTTAGTTGAACTTGTTATAATTCTTGAAAATCACTAAGAGAGTGTAAAGAATATGGAATTTTCTTCTATTCATTAAGCTAGGGGTGTAATGCTTTGTTTCAAGTACACATTTTAAAAGTGTTCGTCCACGGAGGCAAGCCTTGATCCAATAATATACATATTGTTGGATCATAGAGGGCGGAGGCAAGGTAGTGGAAGTTGACCGTTTATTCTATCACATTTTACACAATCATGCAACATCAAAATGTATAGACACGTCGATAGAAATATATTGTTGTATAACTTCGAATTGATCTTGGTTGAGTTTTAGATAACCTCAGACAAGCCAAAGCTATTATTGAAGTAGATTTCGTCATGATTCAAGATAACTCAGAGAATTCTGATTCCTTCCAAGCTGTGATAATACATACTTCCCATTCTTCGTCTCATCATGTACTATGAGCTAATTTTGAATATTTTGTTTAAATTCACATTTCGAATACGTTGTGGCAATTTGCTGCATGTTTTAACCATGTACCTTTTTCAGAGAGCATAAAACAAATATTTGAATTCACTGACTTCTGAAACTTATGTTCTGTCGTGTTTCAGACACAACCGAAGTGGACGAAGGCGCCGTAGAAGAGACGAAAGATCACACAAGCCAGGAAGAAGTAAAACCCCCCGCGGAGGAGAATGAGGAGGGGGTTGCAGCCGAGAGAGGGGTGGAAAACGACGGAGGAGAAAGTCCAGTTGAAAATGTGACGTCATCGCCACTTCGAAGCTCCACAGATTCTACAGAACAAGTAGAAGAGGGAGAAGAGCGAAGCAGTGATGTGCAGGACAGTTGAGGAACAATCCGCGGTAGAAGATAGACGAATAAGTTGTTAGGAGTTATGGCTTCGATGCCAGGCATGGACTTTCAGGCGTTAAGGACCGAGAACCCGTAAGGTCTACGTTCATAAACATTGTAGGTACCAAGTTTGTCTTTTAACCCTGTATCTAGGTTTAGATATCAACATAAATTATTTGCATCATTATAAAATGATTACCCTTAAATCAATGTTAAATGTGTGTAATATGTTATTAATTTAACTCCTGGACGATCATACTGTTGATAGTTACTTAATGATACGAAGATCATTATGATAGCTTTGATGTGTTTATCTCTATAGTTCCATATTTTAGTCAGCGGTCTGGTATAATTTATTACAGTAATTTTATCATTTCTATGATGTGTAATTATATTTAAATCTGGAATTTGTATGATGAATATACGTACCATGATTTTATTTGTCTTATGAGATTTATTTTCGTAATATATTTGTTTCTTAGTTTGCATTGAATGATACCCAACTAGTTGAAATGATTACATATTGTATTCACATAGCGTTTCTCTTTTTTATTTGTTACTTGAACTTGTTACACCCGCATGTGTTTAAAACTTATTTCTAAGATTATTATTATGCACTGCACAGTTATTCCTCTTTTGTGTTTTTATTTATTCCTACTATATTTGGCCTCAACTGTTTCTCCATGGCAACATACTCAGACACATCACAACACCATCACAAGATAACCACCATCTGCATAGTTAGGCTTCGTGACAACTGTTAATATTATGGAGTCATTCATTACATGAGTAAAGGCAGTTGTAAGTCTAATACAAAGGCATGGAATTTATTCGCTAGAATTTGCACCATTTACAAGTCGTACTGAATTGGTAATTGTATCGTGTCGACATATTATGATTTCATTCCTGGCTTTACTGATAACGGTTGCCGAATGTTTTGTTTTTTAAATATTAGAAATCAAGTATTTGTTGTTAATGCCGAATTTCAAATAATATGAAATGTGTTTACCGGTTTACCCATCTTTGGTTTATTATATAACAGGTCGTTGGTTTAATTGCGTTGTGTTTTTGTAAAAAGAAAAAATACAAGAATAATATAACTGTGATTAACTAAAGAATATACTTAGCTCAATCAAACAAGTAGACCGTTTCTAGATTTATAGTTATGAGTAACTTCTTGTTCAGAGATATAAATAATACAATACTGGAGTAAGCTTATACATTGCAACACATAGTGCTCACAATATTACAGGATTTATTGCATTGATGTGTTTCCTCACAAGATTCAAAATAGAAGTAATGTCTTTGAGTATTACAGCGACCTACGTCCGCTAGAGTGCCCACGCAATGGCTGTTTGATTACCGCGTTGGGCTATCTCGTTGTTCGTTGCGCGTGCGCAATGTCACATCATTAATCGGTGTCTTGAGGTTTGTTCGTTGGTCGTACTCACCTTTACTCCAGTTACTCTCATATCACTGTAGAGTACGCTCGACTACGCCTTACAAGTGCTCTAGACGGTTGGATCAAAAACCACTTTCATCTATTTTGGATCAGAGTTGGGTCGGAAGTTGTATTGTTCCTCAAAAGCTATTAGGTTTCAGACTTCTAAATAACGATGACTGAATTATTCTGTCATTTTTAGAATAGAGCTCAGACGAAGTTATTGAAATAATAGCAGATATTGCTGAAATATTGCAGAGTTATTCAGAAATAACCCCGTAAAAATGACTGAGATTAGTTCATCGTAAACTCACGCAGCGCAGCGCATCACTCTTACTCCTTCTAAACGGACCGAGTAAGAAAACCATGATATTTCTACTCTAGACAGTTTAATCTACTCGACTCCAATAGAAAGGAGTAGATGTATCTGATCTCTGGTAGAAAAGCCATGAAGGTATTTGTGCTCGTCTCAACATATCAAGCAATACGCTGACGTCTCCACGCGGTTTATTTCAAAGAAATTCGCCACGGGACTTCCCGGTACCTGCATGTTATTGAGCACCGCATGTAATGTGTCTAGACATCGCCTGTCAACCGACGCGCTGAAACTATCACTACAATACCAGCTCCAGAAAACGAGACGCAACTAGATTTAGGTTGGTATTTTTCACATACGTCACTTCACTATTACATAACTCATGACGTCATCACCTACTTGGAAGGGGAACTATAATCTAGATCGTGATTCGAAAAGTTCCCCCACTCTAACTAGTCTCACAACGACCTCACTTCCTTATCTATTATTGTCTTGTCACCAAACAACCCTACCAGTGCGTTTGTCATAGACGATTGGTTCGTGGTCAATCAGCGATCGGTATTTCAGATTGGGGATCCGCGGTTGGCATATGAAGGGTCTTTTCAAGGCAACTATACCACTTTTTCATGCACGCTATTTCAACAAAAATAAAAATATTCCTTGTGTTGTATCATACATTCGTAAAGGCGGTTTCGCACAAGAATCAATGCTATTTTGCCAGCATGAGAAGCTGGAGCGAGTTTAATTAGGCGGTAGGTAAGCGTGGTAGATGAAAGCCGTTGCCGTGGGATTATACCCTGGCTTCATACTCCAAGATGTAATATGTCGCCACAGCCATTTCCATGGCAACAGTCAACAGTCGGGAGATTACGATTGTTTTACAGCAGCTCATAAAACACATCTCGTCCGACTGGGTGAGTTGGGTGTTCTCTCCAATCCTAGTTCAAGGCCACACAATGATACCGCCAACTTTCAAAACATCGCAATAGTGTATTACTATCTGTATGTGGAATGGGGCATCCAAGTTCACACTGATAAACAAGTCTAAATCCTTCATAGACGTTAAACAAGCCTCAAGTTAGACTTCTCAGCCACACGGACGCTTCACTCCTCCAGATGTTGGGCATAATATTGATATGTAAGTAATTGCGCACGCACATTTTTGTAATGTTACACATTAGGGAAAGTAGCTGCTATATAAAATGGTTTGTTAGCAAAAAGTTGTCCAACAAGCTAATTAGACTGTAATAAAAAGTCGTGGATGGACCATGGACATTGCCTTCACCATAGTGATAACTGATGACGTATTAATGTATACTAATAATGGCAGTGGATTGTTAGGCCAGTCACTATCAACACTGGTGCATCTATTGTTGTCACTTTATTGTCGATCTTGTGTGGTTGTTGGTGATCTAATACTGAACGCCCCGGGCTTGATTCTGTAATATTCCTTTCTTAGATCGAATGGTAAATAATTGTATACTACAAACATTGGTAATTAAATTTGTTTCTAGAAATGTTAATTTACGCACTGAACTGATTTTCTTTAATGCATGCATGTGAAACCGGTCCCTGTCCTGCGGTAACTGGGGGGGGGGGGGGGGGGGGGGAGTACAATAACTATATAATATTAATTTGTTTCAAGTCAAGTTCAGCTCATAGGTAATCACATTCAAATAATTACGTAGTTATGATGTATACTCAAATTAATCTAAATTAAATTAAAAACAATTTTTCTTTAAAATGTTGAACAATTAGGCCTAATAACATAAAACTTTTACTCTACACTCGTATACATATTATATAAATCAAGGGTAGTAAGTACGCATCTTCCTTATCAACATCTCTTCGGTTAGTTTGTGATTATATCGTTGTATGCATGATAACAAAAGGAAATATAATATTTTATTATGTTGATAACTTTTTATCTTTAAAGCTACTTCATCAATATTTTTACCGACACCTTTATTGTTGTCTTTGTGTTAATAGAAGGATTATTTATTTGCATTTAATCTTAAGGCACTGAATAAAAGGAATTCATCTCTAATATACAATAGCGTAATATTCAACCTACCCCATCTTGGCCCGGGGAAGATTGGGGGTATTGGTCAACAGTAGCTCTGCCTGTCGTAAGAGGCGACTAAAATACCGAAGTCCTATTAGCTGTAGAGTACGTTGTATAACAACAAATAATAAGTATATGTAATGAATAATAACTAACCTGGTCTAATTAGTCATAAATGAAAGTATCATAAAACAAGTGACAAATTATACAACCTTGATACAACATTATTGTACTTTTGTCGGAATTAAACATAAGTGTTTGTGTAATAATAATATTTTTTCGTAGGATATAAACACAATATATATTAATAATAAATCATAATAATATCTTGTCTGTTTGTAGCGTTGGCAACGACTGTTTGGGTTGTTCTCTTCCTGACCGCAGTGTTTGGCTCCATAGCAGATGTGGCCCGGTTGCCAACCTCAGCCTCAGCCCCAGTAGTGGTAGGTCAAACACGCTTTAGTTCAGGTGGCTCGTTGGTCCAGTGGTTGGCATCCCTGCTTCCAATGCAGAAGGTCCCGGGTTCAAATACCACTTCAGGCAGAAGTTTTTTTATCTTCTAATGTGGATTCAATTCCATTACTTCTTGGCTTAGGAATAAGTAAGCGGTGACTTTGGAGCCGTCCTAGCAACGAAGCACTCAATAAATTCAAAGTTGTTCTGAATCGGCCTTGTTGATTCTGGCATTTGTCCGCATGTGTGAGTGTGTAGACTCTAAATGTGAATTTATTTCTTTATATATTTATTTACCCCTTGTGCTGACTGACATAACCACCCGCTTCATGCACGCTGTTTCAACAAACATCAGCAGCTTCCATACAGCCATAACAGCTGTGTTCCGCTTAGTAACACCCACTGAGGGGTGTGGAGCTGCAGCATTGAAACCAGCGTAAACTCTCACCACACTACCACGATTTATTTTAATGAACATCTTTTGACTTTATTTATATTATTAATGCATATATATTTATAATATATAATCTTACTTGACGCTGTTTTGCAGGCAGGCGCAGCCGACGTCCCGAGGCAGCTTTACGAAGGTAACAACTACGTTCGATATTATTTGGCATTGTTGCCTCATCTTTAGATCTACTTGTCTAATTAATCTGTTAAATTAATGCTGAAATTAATTATCACTTTAATGATTTTAAATTTTTAAAAATTCCACTCATTCGGGGGGGGGGGGGGGGGGTCACAGTGCAGTAAATTTAATTTAATTGTGTAAGCAAACCAATTTTGGGAAAATAAATTCTGTTTTATTTGATTATTGAAATGCAGAAAGTCACAACTCAAGATGGATACAAAAGTCTTCTAATTGTTATGGCAGAGCTCGCTTTAAGTGTATAACGCACCATCAGGTCGCTTTGGGGCCAAGCCGGCTTGAGTTAGGCAGCTTTGACGCCCGTGTAACATATGATATTTGATACGTATGCTTGTTTGCCTGCAGAGGGCCAAGGCGAACCCGCCCGTCCGAAGAAGGAAGATACAGGATACCAGAACAATTCGGTAAACTGGTGTCGCACCATCCTGAGCCGCGGCAAGGCCACTGCGACACCCCAGGTTGCGGGGAGGTTGAGGGCCAACAAGTAGTGACCCCATCCCCTATCAGACGACAACAACAGCAACAACAGGGGGCAAGGCCACTGCGACACCCCAGGTTGCGGGAAACAACAAGTGATTGCATCCCCTATCAGACTACGACGACGACAAAAAACAACAACAACAACAACAACAACAACAACAACAACAACAACAACAACAACAACAACAACAACAACAACAACAACAACAACAACAACAACAACAACAACAACAACAACAACAACAACAACAACAACAACAACAACAACAACAACAACAACAACAACAACAACAACAACAACAACAACAACAACAACAACAACAACAACAACAACAACAACAACAACAAAATGTGCGAGAATCAATGAACATTGCGTAGAAATAACTTGATGTGTACATTATTTATTTAATAAATACCGCTTCGAAATTTGCTCTTAATATTATAGTACGTTAATTCAGATTGATGGATGATTGATGATTGTGTCATGGGTATTTTATTGTAAGATTTCGATCATGGCCCAGAGCCAAGGACGAAAGTTTGGTGCGCAGAACCGGATTAACATGAGGTTTCTGGCTGGTCCGAAGTATCACAATACTCTTCACCGTCTGGTGAGATACAACAAGAAGATGTTGTTGGATCATGGCCTGGTGTTGGTGACAACTGTACTCGAAGGTTTGATTTGTTATAAACATTTGCAAAATGTGCATGCACCAAGATATTGTAATGATAATAGTTAGAGCGTGCATACTTCAAAAGTAAAATTGGAATCGGACCAACATAACATACATTTTACAATACGGTTATCTTCATCATTAATGACAACATGGTTCCAAACCCTTTTGTACTGAAGTACCAAAACTAATAAAAAGTCATATTGCATGCAGGTGAAATAAGTTCGGAAAATAGTTTCGAGTATTTGTCTATTTCCTGAACATTGAAATGTCATCTGTTAACAGTTGCACGTATTGAATCAATGATATCGTAGGTCTTATTCTGAGGCAGCCATGATTACTATGGTAAACAACAGACAGGCTAAGACCACATAGCACGCCATAGCGTGGTTACAACATCTATCACTGGACCTGCGTGACCTATATGACCTCTACAGAGTCTAGACGATGACCCCCAGATGATGACTTTGAGAGGAGGTTAACAAGTAGCTCGCACTTGGCTATTAAATCTGATGATGTTGGACTCATATCATTTGCGAAATTGGCTAAAGAACAAAGAAAAGAGTTTTACGGTCAGAATTAGTTTAAAGTTTATCATGTTCGATTATTGACTGGGTGTAATCGTTGACATGGATAATTTTTTCTCTAGTCCTGTAGTTATGTTGCAAATAGCGTTAAAGTAATGTTTAAGTAATCAATAAAATTTCGTTTCTTGGAAAGAAGCTTTTAAAAATGTCTCACTTCAAATTGAGATTAAAAGACAGATAAAAGACAGTTGACGTCTCGAAAACTCTTTTCGCTCATCTTTGAGCAGTGTCTGTTGCTGTGCTCAAAGTTGAGTCGTCGACACAACATTTATCATATTTGAAATAAAAAATGTGCAAAAGCCTGTTTTCAAGAAATTTAGTTTTGTTTACTATATCAATAATATTATAATGCGGGGGTATTCACTGATTTAGGCTTGACCGTTTGGTCGTGCGGGATACTCTTAGCGCGGAGGACAAAGATCGATGTAGATACGCGTGACAAGTGTATGTTGTTATGTTTTTCTTTGATTCACGCACGTGAAACAAAACTCTGAGGAGTGACCTTTTTAGGGCGCGACAGCGGCCTTATAAGTTTGCACCAGATTTATGTATGTATGTATGTATGTATGTATGTATGTATGTATGTATGTATGTATGTATGTATCCGTTCGCATTTCACGCGCGACAAGAAAGATGTATTTATTTGAAGTAGAAGATATTAACGAATATAAATGAAACTTGTCAATAATGATCTCAGTAGAATGACGTATGTGTTTTGTAAATCTCAATATTTTGAGCCGGGCGTAAGTACCACTAAGTGCAAGTTTTGTAAGACAACAAAATTTGTTACTTTGCACATCGCTACGGTTTTTTAAAAAATGTCTGCTATCAATTTTGCGTTATCATTATGAAACTCAAACTTGACCTGTAGTAATCCTTTGACTTTTGAATGGCGTAACATTTACATTTCTGACATTTGTATTTGAGACGCTACGTGTTACAGAAAATTCATTCAATTTTAAATTGTGTTTTTGGTTTTACACTTTATGGCCAATCTGAAGTAATGTTTATGCATTGTTACGAAAAATACGCATTCATGTTGTAAATCCAGTCGTATGTGATAGAAAAAAACAAAATAATACATAAAATATTATCCAGGGGTGACTAAACAGGTCAAGTTTTGGCCCGCATTTTGGGCTCGGCAAGATAAATGAATTTATTTCTGGTTGAAGATTGCAACCCATATTACTGATTTTTTGCATGGCATTTGTCACTAAAGGAATGTAATAGTATGTAAATTAGCAATGCTATTGGTTGAAGGATAGATGAATAATTCTAGTTTGAACGATCCTCAGCTCAGCCTCGCGCTATAAAGAACGACAAGTGGAATGCTCGTGTTTACGTGTGCGTGGACAAAATGTGGAATGACTGTTGTAGTACACTTACGCAAATGAGTCTTCCATTGTTAGATGCCCAATTACTATTATGGGAATGCAAAAACCGAGGATTTGTCCGGTGATACAAAAAGCAGTCTGGCCCAGATCGTATGTCGCCATGCTTCAAAGCCGGATTATATGTTAGTCACTCAACGATACTACCCTTGCAAAATGCATATGGCTGTTATTGAAATAAAACCGTGAAAGTTGTAATACGGAAAACTAAAACATGATATTAATATTACACAGAGCTGTATTTATTTGGTGTAGGCCTACACTGTAAAGTGTAGGCCTATATTACATACTAAGATTTTATTAAGTGTGTACAGTATCATTTTTTCTTTCTAATATTTGCGGTATGTACCCGATAGCGCAATTAGCAAGAGGTTTGTATGTACGGCCGGAGTTAGAGCAGTTGCAACTTTGTAGTATACTTTCGTATGACACGACAGCGATTATCAAATTGGTTGTATTACTTTGAATATATTTATTCGTATGTATCACTGATTAATATTCGCAAGAAACCATGCACGTACCTCTCGTAACCAGAACATCAAACGACTTGATGATAGTAGAACCTTTATTAACAATATCGGTCTCTACAGCCAAAGCTCTTGCCATTCGACACAGAACAATAACAAAACATTTATTTAAAAAAAAAATTGAAATTGAAGCAATTAACACTTGATGTATGTTTTAAAAAGCTAATAAGAAAGTGATGCCTAAAAATAGAAATAGATGAACGTAAAATGCATAAAAAATATCTTCGGTGAAGCTTGCACTCAGCTTGAATAATTCTCGAAACGTCTCGAAAAACAAGGTTCTTGTTCACCTATCAACTATCATAAGACCTATTACTCTGATATCTGTAAGATTGTAATAGGTCGTATAGTAGGAAATAGTCGAGTTATAGGTATGCTTCTTCACTTTCTCCGCTTGTTCCATGTGATCCTCAAACCGGACAGTTGGATATAAAATAAACCCTTCCGACTTCCCCCTGTATGTATTTAATTAATTGAAGTTAATTGATATGTTGTGTGACGAAACGTCAGTAAACTGTGGCTTCACTGTAAAAGCACGCTGCCAGCTTATTGGTTAATGGCATCATGTTTAGTGGCAAGTGAATTATGAGGGTCTGTTTCATATCGGGGTCAGACACAGGAGGCGAAGAGGGAGGGGGAATCTTACCATGTGTTTATACAAAAAACGGAACATGCACCTAAATTATCGTATAGCTCGCAGTTTTGACTGTGTCGCCGTGATAGAATTCATTTTGCCTATCTGGACACTGTTCGTCACTATGTTCTAATGCCACAACAGTATGTAGAAACATTATCAGATTATAAATTTCAGCCCTTACATGACATGCATAAAGAAATTAATATATTCATATAGTAGAAATAGCATTCATTCTCCTTTTTGCAAGTCCAATTTACAGGTAAAAAATCATAATCCTAATGATGTCGGGATTGTTTTATGGGAGTTGTGTCTCAGGATTCTAATTATTTTATTTTTAATATTATTGGTTCACCAATAATAATTATTATTTTCATAATTTTGGTATGTAGTACGTGTCTTGCCCAAAAGTCAAAGTATCAAAGCATTACGTTTTACTGAATTCAAATTGTTTTATCGCACTTAGAACAATATCTACGAAATCTGTTATATTTATTGTTTCATGAAGTTTATGATCATTGTGCAATATGATATGTATTGTATGATTTTTTTGATGCACTCGTTAGGCCTACCGATTTCTATGTTTCCTGGTATATCGTTTACGGATTATTGCCATGTCCTAATTTCCCCCATTTGTGTGGAATTTCTTGTGCTGTGAAAACAGATGCCTTGTGGTCCGCGTAATGGTTTGGTCATGCTATAATCGGTGGGGCTGACTGTAAGGATCAAATTTCATCTGGAAAGTGTCACAGAATTTGTGCCTGGCCGTGGCCGTTATGGTTTCCGATATTTATGTGGCGTGAGGGGGGTTGTTTCTTAAAATCAGTATGAGAACAAAATCCGTCCACATATGCAGTAGTCTTCACAGCGAGTGCATGGGTGCGTGTTGACTTGTCCATGTGATTTGTATAATCGACGATCTATGAGTGTGCTATCAACATTAATGAAGTGATTATTGGATATTGCGTTTAAGGTGTTCACTTCACCCTTGTGTGTGTTATATTTATTTGTCTTTGTTTGTGCACGTTGTATGAACACATGTGTAGGCCGTGTGATCGTACTTGTGCGACGCTACGTGTTACAGAAAATTCATACAATTTTAGAGTGTGTTTTTGGTTTTACACTTTATGGCCAATCTGAAGTAATGTTTATGCATTGTTACGAAAAATACACATTCATATTGTAAATCCAGTCGTGTGTGATAGAAAAAACTAAATAATACGTACAATTATTATTCAGGGGTGACTAAACGGGGTTTAAAAAAATTGTTTGTTTTTTTTTTGATCGCGATAGCGGTCGAACGAAAAGTCCGATCAATTTGAAATTTGGACCATCTACAAGCCTCGATGTGGATTTAACGTCATTAGTTTTGTGGACAAATCTGTTGAAAAGTTACAAAGTTACAATTTAATTATTACAAAGTTATTCCCAAACACAATGGCGGCAAAATGTGAGATAGCCATTTTTTAGTACATTTCTAGCCGGTCACGAATATACAAATTTCAACGCGATCCGATGAGAATTGTAGGTACAAATTACAATTTTGTATTGCTGAATTGTAGTGAAGTAACTATGACAACGAAACATCCAAGCTATAATTTATATGGACAATCGATCTTTTATTGAACAAGGGCAGGAAGTGTAATAACTATAACAGTAAAAACTCAAATCTTTCCACATTTTTGTCACTTTCATTGAACAATGACGATGGCTTTGAGAACTTTTCGCCAGAAAGTTCGTGGACATATGGACGCGCTCGTTTATCAACGCGTCAAACAGAGCGTTTTCCTAGTGTGAGTAGTCCATAAGTGCAGTATGTAGTTGAGACAGGGACTTACAAAGCCTGTCTGGAGGACTGGAGTTATAAGTAGTTCGGTAAATGAAATGGTGTACAATTCAATTTTATCCTTACATTTTGTCAATATGCGTAAACATTTATAATGATTATCTTATCACACTTTTTAGTTTTTATTATTGGTTAAATGGCAATTTAAAATCATAGCAGAAGACCGTTTTAATATTTTAAAATATGATTCATTTTTAAGAAATGATGGGTCCTATTTACGTTTGGGGAAAATGAGCTTCTATTGTTATATACGTTCCAATTCCATTATATATATTTTTTTTAAATTGATCGCGCCCTACAGTAAATGGCATAAGTCCATTTACAGATAAAATCATAATCCTAATGTTGTCGATATAGTATTGTAAGAGTTGTGTATCACGATTTTAATTAATGTAATCGAATCATCGTATCAGCAGATTATTTTTAATCTCGTGGATGTTCTTTTAGAGCTAATATTACATCACCCTGGTATCTCGGAGGGCGAAATGTGTTTCTTTCAACTGTTAATTTTTTAAAATATTTATTTACTTCACGTCGTTTTATAAATTATAACAAGTGACACTGTCAGTATTTGATTAGTTTGTAACATATGCCCCGGAAATGACTGGCGAGGGAACAAGGTCGCGCCAGCGACCTTGTTTTATTCTTAATGAACGCTATTCTAGTAAACTACAGACATAATCAGTAGCGACCTCATTATTTTAAATGTGGTCTCCCTCATTACATCAACCAATCAGACACTATTGCAGATAAATAGATTATGTTGTTTATAAACATAACCTAAAATGCAGGCTGCGGTTTCTTCCATAGTTACAACCTTCCACCTAGGAGTCAAAAGGTCTCTCGCGGTTCAATGTCAAACCTCCCTCGGATGGAAGTATATCGATACCAAATGGTTTATAAAGCCGATGGTCGACTGTCTTAATTGACCAGTCACTCCAAGGGCAACTGTAGAACCATCATCTCCATCCTGTGCAGCAATCATACGGTAAGTACTAAGTACCACCCCACCACAATCTTTATAATATTGTACTTATGAGCCAACTCTATAAGTAATTGATAGAATGATTATAATTGTTAAACGACGCACTTGAAGGCTCTTTTAGTTCGCTCTTTACTCTAGCAAAGCAGCTCTCGAATTATATTATAACCTATTCAGTGGTCAAGCCCAAAAGATCATATTATAAATAAAATCTTTCTCAACTGTGCAGCAGATAAGGTAAGAGATGTATTTCATGCTCACACGAAAAACTATACACATCTTAAATTTTGGGTAGTCGTATATGTGAAGAGTAAAGAAAGTTACCTAGACGTGTTTGTAATTAAAAACAATGTTTTGACATTACATATTATGTAAATCGTGCAGTAGATTTTCTCTTTCATATTACAGTTACCATAAATTATATAACAAATATTATTTTGTATCACTGTAGCAAGTTAGTAATTAAATGTTACTATACGTTTAAACTTTAAATACCTTGACTATGCTAAATTTGAGTCATGTATACGTTTACGGAAAGCTATGCAATACAGGTAAAACCTAAAAAATACCGTCCTATGCCATGAATGACCAGCTTCAATGCAAAGCATTAAATTGTTTCCTACAAATAACTTATGGGTAGTTATATAGCTTTTTGATCAATAGATCTTCGGTTAGTTTGTGAATTCTTGGTTGCCTGGACATGAAGCCTATCGTAGGCTTAAACTCAAACATATATAGAATAGAACAAGCTCATCGTAAACTTTAGACTTTACATAAACCTGTGCTGAAGTTAGAGCTCGGTTGGTTGTCCTAAATACTGAATCCGTCCTAACCAAATCGATTTGTTAAAAAATGTTGCTACTTGCTAAATTCATAATATTTTTCGCTTACTATAGTAATTGTTTTCTTTGTTGGTGAAGTGAAATGGTTGTGCAGTACGTTATAAAGCGTGACTTTTGAACTATAACATACTGTTGTTCTTATCTTTGCAGAAATGGCAAAGTTTGTCTGCATTCTTCTCGTCTTGGCTGTTGCGATTAGTTATGCTGCGTCAACTGGGGTGAGAATCAAACAATGCATTATACATTTCGTGAGGAGGATTTACAGGAAGCTTAGCTTACACGCTTTGAGATTTTAGTGTATGTGGTTTCTTTAAAACTACACAATTTTTCTAAAGATAAATGGTCAAATGCCAAATACCGAACTCTATGGGATCCCATATGAGGAAAGTGGTGCTTATCTCTCTAATACTCTCTTAGTAGTAATTAATTGTTGTTTTAGACATACTTTAGCACTAAATGCTTTGTGTGTTGCATTTACAATCGGTAATCCCTCATACTATGTAACATTTTCACCTCTTTCAGCAGGGGCGCCGGGTTTTTCAAATTCCGAGGGGTGCTCAACTTCGCGGAAAAGGGACCAAGCACGAGGGGTTTGGGGGGTAGAGCCCCCCATTAATAGCGCCGCAGGCGAAAAAAATTTAAGCTCCGTTTTTAGAGTGTGTTTGGTGCGTTCTAGAAAAAAAGTGGGGTGAATGCAATGCCAAAATAATGCATTTAAAATATATGTGTAATATATAAAAATGCCAAAAAAACATTATTTTAATCACTTTGATTGCATTCAAGATAAAAAATAGAAACATAATCGTAAAAACAAATTTTAGAAAATTGAGATCTGTAACCTCTGATACAATTATATAGGTATAATTTTTCATATTTGTAGGGGTGCTGCGCACCCCTCCAAACAATCCGATGGGTGCTTCAGCCCCTGAGCACCCACATAGTCGGCGCCCCTGTCTTTCAGCATCATTCATGTTTCCCATATCAATACATTGACATTGATTTGTAGTCCTGCATACATCACATTTTATAAACTAGAACCTTATTCCCTACAGTTGTAACTCAATGTGTTCTAATAACTGTGTTTATGTTTTCAGCTGGATGGAGCCACTGCTGGAGGTAGGTTTACATTGTCCTTTGATGGTCTGTCACAACGTTTACACCTTTGTTCTTTAAATAATGACAATTATCTAATTCTCAAAACGGGAACCACGTTTGAGCTACGCTATGCGTCCGTCAAATTGTGTGTTCATGCTATGCACTCATCAACGTTTATATCAAAACACTAAGGCCAGAACGCTTAGTTCACACTGAAGCCCTCCTCAACTCGGCCTCTCCTCAGCCTCACTTACAGTGTATTCCACGCAGAGATTGCAGTACTTAGCTGCATTTCTCTGCCACTGTCTTGTGGCGGTGCAAAAGACTACAAGGGACATTTTGACAGGTGTATTTCACATACTAACTTTTAAACTCGCCACAAGGGGTGGTGGGGATAGATAGTGGCAGAGAAATGGAATTACCTACTGCAATCTCTACATGGAATACACTATAGCCACCAATCACAGAGCAGTCCACATGGCAATGCCGTTCCGTGAGTGGTGGTTGGGCGAGGCTGAGGAGAGGAGTTGAGGAAGGCTTGCGTCAGAATTATGCATACGGACCTAAGTATACCTTCTCTAACACCTCTTCGGCTTAGTTATTATTATTTGTTGTTTTAAGACGTACTTGACAGCTAGGTCAGCCTTTTAGTCGCCTCTTACGACAGGCAGAGCTACCCTATACCAATGCTTTACCCCGGGCCCAGACGTAGATTCGAGTTAGTTTGCAAGTTTCTCACTGTGAACTTAGCAAGTACGAGATTCAATGAAGATAGTTTGGTTATCGTATAGCAAAATTAATATTTTTAATCCTTTGTCACAGGTAGAGAAAATAAAAGTATTATTTTTTTTGTAGAAAACCTGAAAACCTGACTGTAGAGTAATTCGCTAATCCACAAAAATGATAACTAATAATTAATAAAGGCACGAACAAAGCGTTTAAGTGTTTTGAACACTACAAAGGTTGTTTTCAAAACAATGTTTTGTGCGCAGGTCGCGGCAGGGACAACCCCAAGACTGAGGATTGTCCCCATGGTCGCCGCTACTTGTCTAAGTGCAACTGGTGCAGCTGTGTCCCCGGCCATACCAGCAGTTGTACACTCACCGCCTGTGAAGAGTGGACCTGTGAGAAGTCTCTGGCTCTCCACTCACTCTCAGACCTAGACTGTGTCGGCCACTGCTCGTGCAACAGCACCACACTCATCACGACGTGCGAGAAGAGGGGCTGCTAGGCAACAACTTCTTTGCCGACAAAGAGCTTCTTAAATTGTTGATTGTACTAAATACCTGTATACGATATGACTGTATAAAATATATAGTTTGTAATAATAAATAATATCTTGGCCATTCGGCAAACGGAAATCAATAGCTGGCGTGATTCTCATAATACGATTTAGCTGTACTACCCATAGATCTACCTTGATTCCAAATCAACCATTCATAATGTTTTTAATATGAGAGCTATGCCTATTAAATTACAAAGATTACAAAGAGTTCTGCTACAGATGTGTGAAATGAACCCAGGTTGTTTTTTAATGTAAGTACTCATGTTTACAATGTAGCTGAGTTCGATGGTACCAGCTTAATCTTCTACTTCTCTAGTTCCTAACGTCTAATTGAAACGAGTCAATTAGGGATAATTCACGACCTCCCATTGGTTCGTTGAAACGGTGCAGGAGGTGTGCACACTACTCAGCAAAATACTGCATTTACGACTGATCGCCAAGACTGCAGGGGGTGTGCACTCTACTCAGCGAAATACTGCATTTACGACTGATCGCCAAGACTGCAGGGGGTGTGCACTCTACTCAGCGAAATACTGCATTTACGACTGATCGCCAAGACTGCAGGGGGTGTGCACTATACTCAGCGAAATACTGCATTTACGACTGATCGCCAAGACTGTGTTTATTTTCTTGGAATTAGCGCGTATTACAGCGCGTAGATAAGAGTCTGAGGTCAGTCGGTAGTTTGTGAATATTTACTTTGTGGGTAGTATGCAAATATCCCGCTGCGTAGCACTCAAACCTCATAGCTCTCTAGCTCTTCGTTTAACATTGATTTTTGTTCTTGATGAAAGTAATGAAGATAACCATTAATTACGTAACATGTATATTTTTTACATCCTTAACATGAACAAAATCGATGCAAAAACGCACACCCCTACTATGTACACTGATTGTTCTATAAACAAAACTCCTCTAGGTCCCAAGATAATGCTGAGTCACTGGTGTCACGTGACTCGCTCGAGAACAATAAGGACGGAATCACAGTCTGCAGGTCTTCAGTTGTACGCGCGCAGTTTGTCTGGCGCTCAGGTCACGGTACCATCTCACCTGTTGCTATGAAGTGTTACAACTAACTGTGCAGCTTCGATATGTTGTCTGTGATCCTGTGCGCTGTGATATTGGTGCTGGGTTGGTGGAAACTTACTTCGAAGCCTAAAAACTTCCCGCCAGGTAAATACAAGAAATTATTCGAGTCTACTTTTATGTCGTGCGTCTTCGGGCTACCTGTATTTATTTATTTATACATAAAATAGCATTATTGATATACTATACAAATGGTAAATTTCTCGCGGTTTTTAAATTGGCGATAGTCTTCGGAAATGTCCCGCCAAATTTAAACCACGCGTTATTACGATTTTGTATATATCGGCTAAGCGACAAGACCCGAGAGTCTAGCTCCGGACGTCCATGGTTCGATACAGGTCACTGTATATCCTTATTGAAGTGGTTTTCCTAGGTTTTCCTCAGTCGCAAGGCAAATGCTGCGGTTGAATCATAGGCCTACTCATTGCTCTCAGACATTCCTGCCCAACTATTCAAAAAACCATATTACCTAGTTTCGACACGTGGGCCTTCATTCCTTTGTTTGTAAGTTGCAACCGGTTGCATTTTTCGCAGGTTATGGAAGAGGGGGCGCCACTTTACAACTAGCTAGAACCGCCCAAAAACTGCTCTGGATAGAGGGTACTGAAAAGGGTTATAAATAGTCCTTGGGCAGGTTTCCTATGAATAAAATAATTATTCGAATACATAAGAAATAGCGGACTCGTCTCAAGGATCTTGTTCCCTATGCAGGGCCGTACAGATGGCCACTACTTGGCAACATGGCCGAGTTCAAGCGGGAGGGCAAGTTACCTCACGAGGTGGTCGGCGACCTAGCACGGAGATATGGCAACGTGGCAGGGATTCACCTGGCGTCTAGTCCGGTCGTCATCGTGTCCGGGCTCGATGAGATCCGGGAGATGCTGAACCGACCGGAGTGCCAAGGTCGCCCGCCAGGGGCGATCAGAGTCTACGAGAATGACGTCACTGGTTTGTATAGTGTATACTGATGGTATCATTACTCCATAGCATCAACCATTTGAAGTTGAATGACGTCATTTATATGTGTGTTATGTTATTTTACACGGTTTAATAACATATTCATGTCAATCAACGTAGTATCACTCAAACCATGTTATGCTATGTCAATAGCGGCCGACGATTTGAAACCACGACGGCAGAACTAATGCGTCTTCCAGTACTGTCTAGTACTATTGCAATTTCCTTGGTGATAGGACAAAGCAATGCTTTGTGCTTGGTTCTGATAATGCAGTAAAGTAGAGCGGAAAACATCCGATCAAAACTACCCAGGACTTCGGTGAAGGGATGTTTATGTAAACCCCCGCCCCTCCCCTCGCCAAGATGTATAAAGCAGGAGTACTAAGTAATGTAACCTCCTCCCGGCTAGTCCGTGCATAATAGTAGAAGCATAGAAAACACATTCTATACAAAACAAGGTTGATACTTCATCTTTTCCGTTCCCTTACGTAGAATGCATTAATGATTATAATTAAATTAAATTAATTACTTAAAAAGTACGTGGCAATTTATGAACTTGTGTATAATGTAGGACGCATCTCCGATACCCCCTCTCCGATGCCCCACCTACCTGCTCAAGAAGCCCATGCTAAACCACGTAAAATAAGCACACGCGGAACATTCAAATATTATAAATACATTCTCTATTGAACAGTCGTGTTTCGTTTTCAAACTGGCTGTATTATTAAAAGAAATATTACCCCCAAATATAATACTACCCTAAAAAATAGTATAACACTACCCTAACCTAATAATACTACCTTAACATAACCTAACCTAACATAACCTAAGCTCTATCCCGACCGCTTACCGCGCAGTGGACGTGCGATTAAATTGCGTGGTGTACCATGGGCTTTAGAAAACAGGTAGAGCAGTGAGTGGGGTATTGGAGACTAAAAAGGTTGGTGGGGCATCAGAGAGTGGGGCATCGGAGAGTGCCCATAATGGGACCTTTTGCAAAACACCCCGTTAAAAAATAAGTGACTCCAGGAATTTTGTTCATAAAGAAATAATTTTATATTCAAGTGTTAACTTGTTTCTTGGTATTTGAAAGCGTTAACTTATTTTTTAATTTCACTCCATTTATCTTTTTAACTTGCACGCACATTCAAGTAGGTTAAGATATATATAATCTATTAGCACACAGGTTTGTCCCATTACAAACAGTTGTTGATTGTTTTGAGATCATGTGAGATCTCCATGCAAATAAGTTGAGTGAACCTACCTAGCAACATGCGCACATGCATAGAAGGTATCACTCTTATCACTTGAAAGTCATATTACTCTGCAGCGGTCTCAACTAACTATGTTTCTGCTGGCTTAAAAGCTGATTCCAAAAATTTACAAATTAATTTTCTATAATTTCCCAACATATGCTTGAAACGGGACCAGTTTTAATAATCTACGACCGTGTATTAGAATTCTGGAACCATAAATCACAGTGGGCGTGACTAACGAGTCTATAGTACAATACACCGAAGATAACCCTCATGAATGCGAAATGAGCGTTGAATGAACAACACGAACTGCGCGAATAGATAATAATATGACCAGGTCAGTACGGGAATAAAAAGAGGGGGGGGGGGACTAGATTCCCTCACTACCCACAATGTCCCCTGTATGATTGGTGATCCTTGCAGGTATCCTGTTCACCCAGGGCGAAGTGTGGCGGGATCAGCGCCGCTTCGCCCTCAGACATCTGCGCGACCTGGGACTGGGGAAGAGGGAGGTGGAGACACTCATTCAGGAAGAGGTCAGCGACCTCCTTCAGGACGCGAGGAAGAGGGCCGGCAAGGACTTCAGCACGCCCGTGTGTATATTATCAGTTACTGCACAGAATAGTCTTGTGTCGCTTGTACTCGTTATTGCAGTGATGGAGCGTTGATATGTTATACATGGAAACATTTAACAACATTTCTATAGTTATAGAGAGAGGTTAAGGGTGCACAGCCACTAGTTATTTTGGTAATAGTATACTAAGGGCCGGTTTTTCAATCAGTTTTGTAATCAGTGATTATATCAACCAGAGCTATTACCAACTTGAGAATGCTGTGATACTGTTAGTAACCAATTATCAAACGTCTCCTAATTACTCTTATCAAATTGATAGAATTCTTATTCCAGCGACTTTAAATTCGTATGTAAACCACATTGTATAAAAGTTCAAATCAGCAATATCATACTATTTATATACAAACTAATAAATAGCTATAATTTATATTGGTCAACATGTGTATTATGATGCAATAGTGTTTTGTTCAGGTAAAACAACACACCTTTCAACAGTGATTTGAAAGAATTTGGTACAGACATATCATTGTTGTCTCAACACTGGATGGACCATCAATTTACCAAAGGCTGGTTAGGTACTTCCACGGCCTCTTTTAGGTTGCATAATTTAATATCTTTGTGAGCTTGACAAATGACTTCACTCATCTCAAGCAATAATAGCCAACCAGGAAAACATATACATACACTATTTTATTTCCTATTTATCAAACATGCAGGCTTATGAATTCAATAAATTAAAACTGAGTTGTGCTTTTTAAAAATTGTTATCATATAGGCCTACAAAATTAGTTTGAACTAAAAAAAACAAACATTTTTAATATGTTTGGGTTGCATCTACATTTTACATTGACAATGTTGGTAAAAGCCTTGGTTACCCCAACCACTGATTAAAAAACTGATTGAAAAACCGGCCCTAAGTATTTATGTAAGGGTTTGACGGTGTATACATAGATAAGTCTTTTAACATAAAAATAGTTACACCCTTCCCAAAGAAAACTGAAGTTACAATTAAAATGTGCAGCTCAAAAGGACGTGTTGTGAACTGTCATAGACTAAAGTAGCGCACATAACAATCACCAAATTATTCGATATTCTATTTACACACCCAACGAGAAAGGTGATAAAATGAGAGAGGCTGCTCTCTTTCACCAGACAAAATGGTGGTCTACATTGACTGCGTTTACTGTCAGATGAGAGCCATCTTACTATCGTCAAGAGATACTTCTAGTTTTCAGTCATATTTATAGAATGTTACAACTCACCGAAGAAGTGGGAGCACAATCTTCTTACAATTTATATATATATCAAGCATTACAATCAGTAGAGTCCCTATACTTATAAAATCAATTGTAGAATTGTTAATTTCTTTAATACATCCATAATAAGTAATCAAAATAACAATGTTACTGATTAACGTATCAGAAAAAGTTCTTTTACACTCTGTACTTTTTACAAAACACCAGATGGCACCGTAATCACTTCTTCGATATGGTGCATCGTTCTTTAGATATGACCAAAATATTTGAATCTCGCGCGGTTTGACTCACGTGGCTCTACCTGTCGGCAGATCGACGCACTTGAACTTGTGAACGCGACTGGCGCCAACGTCATCTTTCATCTGCTGGCCGGCGAGCGGTTCCAGCGAGGCGAGTCTCGGCTTGCTGGGCTCATAGACATGATCAAGCAGACGACTACTGTTAACGACGCGTCGGGCGGCATCACCAGTGCGTTCCCCTTCCTCTTAAAGTACGCACAGTGGCTCACCGACTACAAGGTGCTCAGGAAATACAAAGTAGCCGTGCAGACTTTCCTTAAGGTAAACATTTCAATAGGGCAACTTTATGAATTTTGAATTAATCAAACAGGAATCATTTGGTTTGGTTCTAGAAAATATGATAAAATAGTTCACGTCCGAATTCACCAACGTCGTTGCTCCTGGTTTTAATAATCTCCTTTTGCTAATCAAGTTTAATAAACATTACATTCAAAACGTATGGCAGTCGCCATCTTTCTTCGTAGTAAATCTCCAATTAATCTGCTCTGTCCGGCTCTTTCCGGCGGCAGTTTTGTGAGTCACGTTTAAAAACGGACCTGCGCCATATTGCTCGTGATTAGCAAGTTCGGACCTCATAACTCTGTTAACAATCATTAGTTGTTGTTATACAAATAGTACAAGAATCGCACAATGTTTTAGAGTATTTGTAACGTAAGACAATCATTTTAATGGACGTTTGTTTTTAAATAAAGAAATCAGTTTTAGATAGTAATTCTTAGCGTTATACTTTGCAATATTTTAACTGTGATTCTGACGAGTGAATCGATAGAAAATCCATATCCCTGTGGCTTACTAGGTATTGCGGTATTTGGAATAGTTGGGGAGGATTGTTCGAGAGCTGTTAGTAAGACTCAATCTCAGCATTCGCCTTGTGACTCATAAAACTCTCGGAAAAACCTTCAGTCACGAATCGAACCGGTGACCCCCCGAATGAGGGTATCGCGTCTTCCCGTTGAGCCATCCCTTTGAGCCATCCCGTCGAGCCAGTCACAGTGGTTTGTAATGTCTTGTCATGTGTGTATTTTGTTTCCAGAGTAAGATTCAAGAACATCAAGACAATCACGACGAACACAGTAGATCCGACTTCATCGATCTCTACTTGACAGAAATGAAGAAGCAAGATAACACGAGCTCGTCATTTAACAGTAAGTTAAGACACCCAAATACGATCCAACAGTGTTCACGACTTCATTGTCAGATCATCAAACGTGTGTTACTATACAATATAACCTGAAGTAGAGTAAAATTAAGACTTATTTGTGAAGTTTTTTTTTTACCAAGAGAAAATATTCTAAGTGCTCACTTATTGTTAAATTCTTGTCACCGGATGATTTTCCAATGTGAATACTTTCAAGGAATTATGATGATATTTGGAGTTTAACTTCTCATATTTTTTAAACGAAGCTAATCTAGACGATGAGTGGGTGATTATAAAAAACGCCACATGAACATCCAACTAAAAGCAGGAGACCGCATGGCAGCTAATCGACCGCGGCCAACTGCGCTGGCACCTTCAAGGAAGTTTCTTAGATATTAACCATTTGTCTCTCAGTTTCTCAGCTGTTGACTGTCTGCTACGATCTATTCACTGCGGGAAGCGACACAACCGTGGGAGCGATATCCTTCATGATCCTCCACATGTTACTCGAGCCCCGCGTCCAACTACGCGTCCAAGCTGAGCTGGACGAAGTGGTCGGTAGAGACAGACTCCCAACCATGGACGACAAGACCAGGTACGTCACACAACCGTGGGAGCGATATCCTTCATGATCCTCCACATGTTACTCGAGCCCCGCGTCCAACTACGCGTCCAAGCTGAGCTGGACGAAGTGGTCGGTAGAGACAGACTCCCAACCATGGACGACAAGACCTGGTACGTCACACAACCGTGGGAGCGATATCCTTCATGATCCTCCACATGTTACTCGAGCCCCGCGTCCAACTACGCGTCCAAGCTGAGCTGGACGAAGTGGTCGGTAGAGACAGACTCCCAACCATGGACGACAAGACTAGGTACGTCACACAACCGTGGGAGCGATATCCTTCATGATCCTCCACATGTTACTCGAGCCCCGCGTCCAACTACGCGTCCAAGCTGAGCTGGACGAAGTGGTCGGTAGAGACAGACTCCCAACCATGGACGACAAGACCTGGTACGTCACACAACCGTGGGAGCGATATCCTTCATGATCCTCCACATGTTACTCGAGCCCCGCGTCCAACTACGCGTCCAAGCTGAGCTGGACGAAGTGGTCGGTTGAGACAGACTCCCAACCATGGACGACAAGACCAGGTACGTCACACAACCGTGGGAGCGATATCCTTCATGATCCTCCACATGTTACTCGAGCCCCGCGTCCAACTACGCGTCCAAGCTGAGCTGGACGAAGTGGTCGGTAGAGACAGACTCCCAACCATGGACGACAAGACCAGGTACGTCACACAACCGTGGGAGCGATATCCTTCATGATCCTCCACATGTTACTCGAGCCCCGCGTCCAACTACGCGTCCAAGCTGAGCTGGACGAAGTGGTCGGTAGAGACAGACTCCCAACCATGGACGACAAGACCAGGTACGTCACACAACCGTGGGAGCGATATCCTTCATGATCCTCCACATGTTACTCGAGCCCCGCGTCCAACTACGCGTCCAAGCTGAGCTGGACGAAGTGGTCGGTAGAGACAGACTCCCAACCATGGACGACAAGACCTGGTACGTCACACAACCGTGGGAGCGATATCCTTCATGATCCTCCACATGTTACTCGAGCCCCGCGTCCAACTACGCGTCCAAGCTGAGCTGGACGAAGTGGTCGGTAGAGACAGACTCCCAACCATGGACGACAAGACCTGGTACGTCACACAACCGTGGGAGCGATATCCTTCATGATCCTCCACATGTTACTCGAGCCCCGCGTCCAACTACGCGTCCAAGCTGAGCTGGACGAAGTGGTCGGTAGAGACAGACTCCCAACCATGGACGACAAGACCTGGTACGTCACACAACCGTGGGAGCGATATCCTTCATGATCCTCCACATGTTACTCGAGCCCCGCGTCCAACTACGCGTCCAAGCTGAGCTGGACGAAGTGGTCGGTAGAGACAGACTCCCAACCATGGACGACAAGACCTGGTACGTCACACAACCGTGGGAGCGATATCCTTCATGATCCTCCACATGTTACTCGAGCCCCGCGTCCAACTACGCGTCCAAGCTGAGCTGGACGAAGTGGTCGGTAGAGACAGACTCCCAACCATGGACGACAAGACCAGGTACGTCACACAACCGTGGGAGCGATATCCTTCATGATCCTCCACATGTTACTCGAGCCCCGCGTCCAACTACGCGTCCAAGCTGAGCTGGACGAAGTGGTCGGTAGAGACAGACTCCCAACCATGGACGACAAGACCAGGTACGTCACACAACCGTGGGAGCGATATCCTTCATGATCCTCCACATGTTACTCGAGCCCCGCGTCCAACTACGCGTCCAAGCTGAGCTGGACGAAGTGGTCGGTAGAGACAGACTCCCAACCATGGACGACAAGACCAGGTACGTCACACAACCGTGGGAGCGATATCCTTCATGATCCTCCACATGTTACTCGAGCCCCGCGTCCAACTACGCGTCCAAGCTGAGCTGGACGAAGTGGTCGGTAGAGACAGACTCCCAACCATGGACGACAAGACCAGGTACGTCACACTTGTCTACATGGACACTCTATCACACAACGATGATGTTATTAATAATGTTAATGATAATTTGTCCATAGAATGGAATATTTATTTCTCTCTGAGTGAAGTAATAGGATGGCTTCACAAAATCTGCCACCATAAACCGTAAAAAACAAAGGTCTATTCTATATACCTTCAAATAAAGTAATCGAAGTATAAATACAAAGCTGGTGTAAAAAACATATTTTGATTTTGAATCAAATAAGATGTTGCGAACGAGGCAAGAAAAAAAAGGGTGGATGAGGGGTAAAGCGGACTGGTCAAGACAGGAGGCGGGAAAAGGACCGATTTCACTGTCTTACCTTGGTTATTTTCCAGTAACTCGAATATGTTGGTTGCGGATGGGCCGAGGTGAACGAAGATAAGAGAAGTTAAGTCGCAGTTGAAGTAAATGGTTGAAAATAAACACAAAACACACGTATGTACAGTTAATAAATAAGAGTTACATGAAGAAATACAAATAAAAACGAAACACTGTGAGAATAGCGTGGTTAAACACTTATGCCCTCGTCTCTAATACGAGGGCAACGAAACACGTACAATGTGGAGACACGCAGACTCGTCGAGGTGTAGCCTTGAGCGATCAACGACGAGAGAGACCTTTAGACCCAGACAAGCCCGGTCATCAGCTCTCTGACAGTGAATCAGGGGTTGAAGGTGGGGAGATAGGGGAAGATGCTGAAATAAGGGGAAACGGAAATGGATTTGAATACTTGGTGCGAACATTAGATGAACAAATATTTTCAGCACTCTCATTCAATATTAAATGTACTACATAAGCAGAATAAATCAAAAGACTATCCGATTGTATTTGAAAGTGTAATCACATAAATGGGTGTATGCAGGGTCAATGGAGAGGGGGGGGGCATCCCAATGTGAGTAAGACACCCATATATTTTACTACTCCAACAATACCCAGAACCGCTCCAAGCCGCCACTGAATTATGTTTACAGTGGGCTGTTCAGCAAGTAGTGAGGGTATATTATGTGTACTGTGTGTTTCAACAGGCTGCCGTATGTAAACGCCGTGATCCAAGAGGCCCTGCGTATGGGCAACATTGTGCCCCTATCTGTACCCCACGCCGCCACTGATTATAGGCCCTAGATTATGTCAGTGGACTGTTCACCAAGTAGTGAGGCTATATTATGGGTACTGTGTGTTTCAACAGGCTTCCGTATGTAAACGCCGTGATCCAAGAGGCCCTGCGTATGGGCAACATTGTGCCCCTGTCCGTACCCCACGCCGCCACTGAAGACGTCAACTTCCGGGGATATTTCATACCAGAGGTAACGATACATCCATTCTCTATGTTCAATATGTGTTTTTCAACACTATCGTGTAACACTACATTCTGAGTGATTCTAAATCTCCTTTTCTCTTTTTAATTGTCCATGTTTCACATCCGTAGGCTATAAATAGTATTGTAACACCCCATACGCAGTCAGGATTTCCTTCCTAGTCTAAATATCTATGACTCATAGACATGAACTTATATCTATACACTAGATATTACTACATGACACCCTACATATATTTTTTATACATGATATCCATGCAGCATCACATTGTTACCATTATACTTTCTTACAATAATTTATACACACACAAGTTTACACGCAAGCCTCGTTAGAAAAATGTGCTCTTATCAATTTCCCATCCTAATAAACCCCATTGTTTGATTAACATGTACAAAGCCAAAACATTTCAAGCTAACTGTGGTAGATACATAAATGTAAACATGAAATAAGTAAAACAGTGAAATGTGTCCTATTCTCCCCAGGGTACTCGCATGATTGTGAATCTGTACGGCCTGCAAATGGACCCAGCCATCTGGGGCGACCCAGAGAACTTCAGGCCAGAGCGCTTCCTGGGGCCAGATGGGGAACTTCTTTCCCACGAGGCTCTGATGCCCTTCGGTCAAGGTGAGATGGGGACTTAACCGTCACTTATAAGCTATCTCGATATCTTTCTATGCTAGGCGTGCAAGAGATGTGAGATTCTGAAACACACCTAGAATAATATTCTTAACTGAAACGTATCAATTTTCAATCACAAGTAACCACCAAACTCAAAATGTTAAAGAACAACAGAACAACATGCTAAATTATACAATGTTATTTTTATTTTATTTTAATTTTTTCAAAAATTGTTATACTAGGTATACTGTTTAACTTTAAAAAAATGTTAATAACTGGCTAGATACACATTTTAAAAAAACTATTATAATTAAAGGAGAAGAGGTTAGGGAATTCCCTTATTGTCAAAGAGTTCGTTTTACTTATGGATAATAACATGCAATGAACAACCCTATATCAACCCTAGGGATCCCCCAAGTAGGGGGCAACCCTGCATCCGGCCTTGAAGATGCAAGATTGACCACTAAGGGTTGCCTTGTTCACAGGCAAGCGGGTATGTCTGGGTGAGGCCATGGCGCGTACCAACCTCTTCCTGACCTTCACGGCCCTCCTACAGACCTTCACCCTGAGCGTGCCGGACGGAGAACCCACCCCCAGCAGGAGGCAGGTGGGAGGCATCGTGCTAGCCCCTCAGAACTTCAACGTGAAACTCACCCCCAGGTTAAAGTGATTCTACCGCAGAACATGATGTAACATAACCCCTTACAACGAGGAGATCACGTGAGATGGCAAGTGAAGGGTTCAGCCGTTGTGAGAAGATATAATATGTTTATTATGTTTGGGTTTCACAAGCTCCACACTTCGGCGGTTGAGCAAAAGTAGGGTGAGCTTTCGGGAGAAAAAGATGCACCCGAGATTATATAAGATAGATTTACGGTTCTGGAATAATTAACGCACATTGTTTAGGCAAAAGTAGTGAAGTTTGTTCTCTTTTCGCTTTAATTTGTTTGATAGTAAATTATCCAATAATCACAGAATAATAATATACTCGTTATAATTTGAAAGTGTATATATTTTGTACTCCTAAGTGACTGTGTGTTTGCAATAAATAAAGCAACGCAAGAACAATAGTTGTGGAAACAGTTACATTAAAGATTTGTTTTTATTTCCTACTCAGATTTACCCTAATCCATAAATATCCACATCCATGACGCCCCCGAAAAATTATCTTGTAAACAAGTGCTACTATTTTCATAGCAGAATGCAAAGGGAAGGGTAGGTGTCATAAATTACATCATAGAAATCAGAAATATGTCGGAACATTGCGATTTTAAAGATTTTCTGTCGGAAGACCTAAGTGACAAGCTAGTTTGTGTTTTAAACTGGTTCTTAATTATTATTATTTAACCTTTGACGAAGAAATTACCATCGCCTTGAATATCAAGCATATAGACAGTCAGTCAATTACATATTCCAAAGAAATATGATCACTGTACGAGTGTACACCCCTCTAATTATTGCAATTACTATTGAAGTGTTAAAACTTAAAAGTGATAAATAGATTTAAAAATAATTGATGAATATTAAAAGAATAAACATATTTTAAAATCGACCAAAACAAGTGATTTAAACCATATGCCGATTTTATATGATTTCCTTATTCAAAATGGCTTCCAAATGGTGCACTCCAAACATTTTGGGCCAAGGGGCTGGTTTCATGTCACTCTATGGAGACGTACCATTATAGATGGGTAGTTAATGCATCAAGGTTGCAAAATGGCGTTAGCTGAGTTCGAGCATTCTTTCTTCTAACAGCTTGTTATGAGAGTGTTGATGTTGCACGGACATCTTCCGTAGCACTCGTGGCGCTGCTGGCGGGGGCATCGCCAACCAATGCACAGTGACGCGGTGCAGAGGGTCACTCCGGTGTCTATGTCACAGCTACACTTGTTGCAGGCTAGTGTAAACACTTCTCCGTTGGGGCACTGGTTCGACCTCAGGTTGTCTTCGTTAATCCTCCTCACTGCAAAACACAGAACCATCTCATTTACCAACGGAGTACAAAGAAAAGTGTGTGCTGGTCCAGAGACTTTACCCACTGTCGAAAAACAAATAATAAAATAAACGGACAGTCCAATTATCTCCAAACGGCAAGAACATCTATTCCAATATCTTTGGGCCTAACAGTAACATACCTCTGACTATTACCACATGATCGGTTGAATTGCTCGTAGAAGTCACTCGAAACCTTTCAGTTGCCGGTACTTGGACCTGGAAACAAGGGAACATCGTCTATATAGAAAGAAAATACGCAATACACAATTACTTAATTTTGTAATATTGTTTATATTTTTCTGAAGAATATAAATATTTTATTAAATATAGAATTCACTTTAGTGGCGACCCGAAAGACAAGATGGACTTTCCAGTACTGTCAAAATCAGGACTTCAATAAGATACAGTATGGTGTTGTAAACTTTTGGATTGTATGTTGGTGTTAAATTTTTATTTACTATTAATAATCAACAGAATCCTGCTTGAATTTATTACTACCACATTATGACCTATGACACCGATATGACCTACGCTCTCGTCCCCAGTGTTTATTGTTTACTGCCCTGTCCGCGCATTTGTCTCTCTCTCCAACCCTAGACTGACGTCACTCATGCCGCCGTAGGGATCATATACAACAGGTAAGTACACAATCTTACAAAATTAGAAACCTACCTATAGGGCACTAGCAACACCAAAAGACAACAATGAAACAAATGAATTAAATCGATGGACAAACAACAAGCCGTCAAAAAATAATTTCTTCTGATTTTGGAAAACAAAACAAAAAACAAACAAATACACATACAAAACTTTCACTTAGTCGTTGTCTATCATTAAAAGTTTTAAATGGCCAGCAGTTACTATTGCTACACTTGTTTTTATTTCTATGGTTGCAATGGTTGCAATTTCATTATTTTGACAGTGGATTGTTTGTCCATCAGTTCAATTCATTTGTTCCATTGTTGTCTTTTGGTGTTGCTAGTGCCTTACGAAGGATTTTCTTTCAGTTCTCTCTGTGCTCGTCAGTACAATGTTTATAGTGTAACATGTTACGAATGCTGCGATTGGGCACTACAAGAACTCACTCACGATCACATCTCACTAAAGTAAGGGCGATAACAGACGTTGAAATGAACGTGGCGTAGATTACCGTGCTTCTCTTACCCCTTGGATCGAGGCTGGAAGGGCAGCGGTTCTGCATGTTACTATCACGCACATGAGGAACACTTGAACGGCCACAGCAGACATTGATCACTGAAACTGGAAACAGTATTAGCATTACTACCTATGAAATAATATATTTTCAATAAGAGCTAAACTCCAGCTTAAAGTTGGCTTCTCTGATGAGTGACCCCGTACCTCTTTATACTTCGATGCAACCCTTGCCCCCCCCCCCCCTCAACCCCCCTCAAGACTCATATTATTCTTAAACGTCTCGAAAACACCGCACCAGATTTTCACGGATTTACAAAATGAAATATGCGTTATGCCATTCTGAACGGTCGTTTCACACGATACTCGTTCGCCGTCGCCGTTGCCGTTGCCGTTGCTGTTTTGCGTCTCTTCTTCCAACGAGATGGTTCTCATATTTGCTGACTAGGCCACAGGTCCACTTCGCGCATTCAGTTATAATATAAATGAAAGAGTAACTTATATCATTAGGTGATAAACCGATCATAGACACTCTACTCTAAACCTGTAGCAAACTAACCTCAAATGCCGCCAGATTAAACTGGTGAGATCATGGTAAAATTGCTTGAATGTGCATGGTCGGGTCGTCGAGTTTTATGAATTATTCGGGTGAAGCTGTGTCCGGATACAGTTTTCAAACAGCAATTTTGAATTGAAATAAAATGAGACTATTGCGAATAGGTGTAACAAAATGAATAGGAAAGGTTACAGAATAAGGATCTCTTTTAATAACCATCACGGAACGTACATAGTCAGTAGGTTACATAAGGATACAAGAAAACTTTTAGTTTGGCTACTTGCTGATTTAGTTTCACGGGGGTTAGAGGGGGGGGGGGGGGGGGGTGATCGATGTTCCCCAATATTATCTCTTCTTACAATACCTGCTGGAGTCGGGCAAGTGGGTTGTAACAACTGGGAGGTAGAAACCCCGAAATACTGGTTCGGGTGGCAATTTGCGTGAATAAAGAAAGGAAAACTGTTGTTATAGGCCGGGTGATATGCACCCAGATATTGGTGTTAATGTTTAAACTTGTATAGAGAACAACTATGGATAAAGAGGTTAAAAGGCGCTTTAATATCCATTAGTGCAACTACCCTTACATAGGGTGGATATAGAGTTATTCGCGTTACATGTCTTGTCTTCTCAGTGACGCGCTGCATCTTTATATAAACCCAGAACTAGAGCTCGTAACATCTAAACTAGCCAACTACTGAAACAGGTGCTCTGACTTGTAAAGCCTAGTGTTGTGGCTGAGCGGAGGCGCAACGAACTTCCGTGCGGGACAAGTTGAAAGTTGACAAACTTCTGCGATGCCGCACACAGGTGGGTTCTGATTGGCTCAAAACCACCGTCCCGCAGCATTGCGCATTACCATGAATCCCGCACAACGCATCAAACACGATGACACATCGCGTACGTGACTTTTATGAATATCGTTGTCGTTATTGTTTGAACCAGAATGCATTGAAACCACTCAAAACACTTGTGGGACAAAATATTTACACTAACATCATATTAAACATGCAACAGACGTAGTCATACTATCCTCCAAAACGTTGCGAAGTTCACTTGTCAATAGAAGCAATGGCATTCATGTTATTAATACATATCTCAGCTAATTAGAATTGATCAATACTCTTATCGAAGGATACTCTAATTCACTGCAACGAGACTTGCGATAATGGTTTTTATGTACTAGTAATTACAGCTCAGTGATTAGCCAGTGCCAACTTTAAATGTGTTGTACTTGTCTGTTTCGTCACGGACAGTTACTGTAACTGTTATCATTGAAAACAAATATTTAAAAATTAAAAACAAACCAATTACTAACCTTAGTTAGAGTCTAGTCTGTCTTGAAAGCTGTGGTGTGCTGTCTTCTCAGTGCTGAAGAAAGTAATCTCTCCAGCTTCACTGTTCATGCTCAGCTCATGTGGTGTCCCGTATTTGCCAAGATAATACATCCGTTGAATGAACCTTTGTGTCAAAAGGTCAACAATCACAATTCAATGTCTGTTTAAGTATGATTATGTTATCTAGAACTTGCCAAAAACAGTCAGGTTCCTGTCCAGCTATGAAACCCCCTCCCCCTCAATCTCCCCTTTCCAAACCCAACGGCCGATGACGGACTTCCTTCACCATGAATAGTGATGACACACTTTTATATAATTATGTTAAAAAAATTGGGAAATAAGAAGCATATGTTCTTTAGATTACTTCAGTGACGTTATAGTGTTATATCAATGGGAGAACCACAACTAGTATGTGGATATGGTACTGATTGGAATAAACTAATATAAAATTATATGAAATTTATTTTTTATTTTTACATTGAGTATTCCTATTCATACTTATAATACTCCAAACACAAAGAATTAATTTTAACCCATATTAAAGGTAATTTATAACTATAAAATAGAGCAATGAACAATGAACATAATAATATATGAAAATATATGATACAACCGGGAAGGTATAATGCATCTGACTAGACCTCGATGATTCGAGAAGGTAGTTTTGTACCCCACCATCTTTATACCAAGATTCTTACTCTTAATAAAAAAAATAGTTTTCTCTGGTAAAACGATTTTATTGTTGGGGTTCTAGTCAGGTCATCGCTGTATTCAACAAATGCTAGTTAAGAGGAAGGACTACTAGCCAATATTAAAACCCGCGAAATTAACGTATTTTCGTCATATCTCAATAACGCCACACAATATCAAAACAGTGACACCTACGCACATTGTGGATTCGTGAGAGCTCAATACCAATTGAAAAAGATTTCGTAGATTGTAGTAATTATAGTTGTAATTTCTAATTAACTTGTAAATTAGCTAAATTACAAATAATAATTATAATTACTGCAAACTAATAAATCTTTTTCATTTGGTATTGAGCACTCACGAATCCACAATGTGCGTAGGTGTCACTGTTTTGATTTTGTGTGGCGTTATTGAGATATGACGAAAATACGTTAATTTCGCGGGTTTTAATATTGGCTAGTAGTCCTTCCTCTTAAATGGGGAACAAAGAATAGAAACGGAATATATATATGAACCAAAACGAGAACAGCCTTCATAACCTTTAGCACTACAATGTCACACTTTGTTTTTAATCGGTTGCATCTTTTTCTTCTGATAGCTCACCAACCAAAATATAGTAATTGAATAACACGCACTTTTAATAAGCATATGTCTTCTCAAAATGGCTGAGCACTTCACTTGGCATCTCACATGACTTCCTCGCTATAAGGTTTGAGCTTATTCGCAGTATGTAGCCTCCATGTTGTGCGGTAGACTCACTTCACCCTAGGGGTGAGTTTCACGTTGAAGTTCTGAGGGGTGAGAACGAACCCTCCCACCTGCCTCCTGCTGGGGGTGGGTTCTCCGTCCGGCACGCTCAGGGTGAAGGTCTGCAGGAGGGCCGTGAAGGTCAGGAAGAGGTTGGTGCGCGCCATGGCCTCGCCCAGACATACCCGCTTGCCTGTGAACAAGGCAACCCTTAGTGGTGATGCGTGTTGCATTACGTCTAAACACTATTGTCTGAATCAAGATACACGCCGGTAAAATGCAAACCCTATGGAATCCGAATACGCTGTACTTATGTTGAGTGTTCTACACAAATAGATTTCACAGTGTGAGATACATTGTTCGTAACATTAAAAACACATTCAATAGCAAAATGCATGTTGATATGCGGGGTTGACAATCATCAAGCTACATGATACATCTTGTACATCTAGTAAAGAAAGATATCGAGCTAGTTTACAAGTAACGGTTAAGTCACCCATCTCACCGTGACCGAAGGGCATCAGAGCCTCGTGGGAAAGAAGTTCCCCATCTGGCCCCAGGAAGCGCTCTGGCCTGAAGTTCTCTGGGTCGCCCCAGATGGCTGGGTCCATTTGCAGGCCGTACAGATTCACAATCATGCGAGTACCCTGGGGGAGTAAGATACATTTCACTATTTTAGTTGTAATATGTTTTAATTTATGTATCTATCTACCACAGTTAGCTTGAAATGTTTTGGCTTTGTACATGTTAATCAAACAATGGCGTGATTCAGTGATTCGAAGGGACAGTTTAGTTAGACATATCTCGAAGCTTAAAGGAATACTAAATAATATAATGTAAGGACACATCTTTACCTCTGGTATGAAATACCCCCGGAAGTTGACGTCTTCAGTGGCGGCGTGGGGTACAGACAGGGGCACAATGTTGCCCATACGCAGAGCCTCTTGGATCACGGCGTTTACATACGGTAACCTGTTGAAACACATAGTACACGTAATATATCCTCACTACTTGCTGAACAGTCCACTGTAAACATAGTCTAGGGCCTATAATCAGTGGCGGTTCTGGGTATTGGTGGATTAGTAAAACATATGGGTGTCTTGCTCACATTGGGATGCACCCCCTTACCCCCCATCCACCCCGCAGACACCTATTTTTGTGATTACATTTTCAAATACAATCAGATAGTCTTTTGAAATTATTGTGCTTATGTAGTACATGGTATTGAGTTTTATGGCCGATTTTGCGAAGCATCCTAGTAATTTACTCACATAGCAATACTCCATTCTATGGACAAATTAGCATTAACATTATTAATAACATCATCGTAGTGTGCCAAAGTGTCTCTCTAGGACAAGTGTGACGTACCTGGTCTTGTCGTCCATGGTTGGGAGTCTGTCTCTACCGACCACTTCGTCCAGCTCAGCTTGGACGCGTAGTTGGACGCGGGGCTCGAGTAACATGTGGAGGATCATGAAGGATATCGCTCCCACGGTTGTGTCGCTTCCGGCAACGAACAGGTCGTAGCAGACAGTCAACAGCTGAGAAACTGAGACACCAGTCAATGCACATAGGTAACTAGTTGCCCCAATTTTAATTTCTATCATCCAATTGAAACATATTCATTGGGGATATCCCAGCAAACACGCACCGGCTCGATACTGGCCCTGTGTTGGCCCAGTGCCGGCCACCGCCGACCGCCCGGCGATCAGTGCCGGCCCGATACTGGCCCTGTGTTGGCCCAGTGCCGGACACCGCCAACCGCCGGGCGATCAGTGCCGGCCCGATACTGGCCCTGTGTTGGCCCAGTGCCGGCCACCGCCAACCGCCGGGCGATCAGTGCCGGCCCAATACTGGCCCTGTGTTGGCCCAGTGCCGGCCACCGCCGACCGCCCGGCGATCAGTGCCGGCTCGATACCGGCCCTGTGTTGGCCCAGTGCCGGCCACCGCCGACCGCCAGGCGATCAGTGCCGGCCCGATACTGGCTCTGTGTTGGCCCAGTGCCGGCCACCGCCGACCGCCGGGCGATCAGTGCCGGCCCGATACCGGCCCTGTGTTGGCCCAGTGCCGGCCACCGCCGACCGCCGGGCGATCAGTGCCGGCCCGATACTGGCCCTGTGTTGGCCCAGTGCCGGCCACCGCCAACCGCCGGGCGATCAGTGCCGGCCCAATACTGGCCCTGTGTTGGCCCAGTGCCGGCCACCGCCGACCGCCCGGCGATCAGTGCCGGCTCGATACTGGCCCTGTGTTGGCCCAGTGCCGGCCACCGCCGACCGCCCGGCGATCAGTGCCGGCTCGATACTGGCCCTGTGTTGGCCCAGTGCCGGCCACCGCCGACCGCCGGGCGATCAGTGCCGGCCCGATACCGGCCCTGTGTTGGCCCAGTGCCGGCCACCGCCGACCGCCAGGCGATCAGTGCCGGTTTGGTGCCGGTGTCGTACATTGCCTACATTTGCGACGTTATGGCCGGCACGTATCAGTCGCCCAATCAGTATAAAATTACAATTGCGTTTTCTGCCAGGTATAACATCTTTTGTACCCATATACTTGATTGTGTTAGTAAATAATATGATTATACTATTTACCGTATAGTAACTTGAATGGCCAGTAGAAAGCCGGCACCACGTTGGTACAGCCGCCGTAGGGTACCACATAGGGGTTTTGTTAAAAATGTATAATATAATTTTATTTAAAATCCATGGAAGTTGCCAGGTTCGTTTAGAGCAAAACTCCGATTACCGGCTATTTGAAGTTTAAAATTTTATTGGAACCGGCTCCTAAAATAGTTGGACATTGTCAATTAAGTAATGAACTACGATTAATCATATTTGGTGCATATCCTTCATTTTCTTGCCTTAACTTACTGTGAAATGACGAGCTCGTGTTATCTTGCTTCTTCATTTCTGTCAAGTAGAGATCAATGAAGTCGGATTGGCTGTGTTCGTCGTGAGTGTCTTGATGTTCTTTAATCTTACTCTGGAAACAAAATACATCGTTAACCACAAGAGCATGACACTGGGGTTGTGCACTATACCACAGATAACGGATTACTACACTAACCGGAAGACTGCTTTGTATAAAATAACGTCAGGCTTAGGCTGATTTTCGTTGAAACCGTGAAACTCCATCAAATGGTATATAAGGACTTGCGGGCAGTAGGAGAATAGGTGGATATTGATGGTGTGGAGAAGGATATAAGCAGATGTTAACTCTTATTTTATCGCGAGGTAAAGGGGATGTATGCCAGTTGATTCCGTTCTCAGGCCACAAATCACTCATCTAGGACGAAAGCATAATATGTAAGGTTGTTTTGGGACAAATAACACAAAAAATCCCTATTGACATTTTTACCTTTAGGAAGTTCTGAACGGGTACTTTGCATTTCTTGATCTCTTTGTAGTTAGTGAGCCACTGCGCATACTTCATGAGGAAGGGAAACGCGTTGCTGATGCCGCCCGACGCGTCGCTAACAGTAGTCGTCTGCTTGATCATGTCTATGAGCCCAGCAAGCCGAGACTCGCCTCGCTGGAACCGCTCGCCGGCCAGCAGATGAAAGATGACGTTGGCGCCAGTCGCGTTCACAAGGTCAACTGCTTCAATCTGCCGACAGGTAGAGCCACGTGAGTCAAACCGCGCGAGATTCAAATGTTTTGGTCATATCTAAAGAACGCTGCACCATAGCAAAGAAGTGATAACGGTGCCATCTAGAGTTTTGTAAGAACTACAGAGTGTGAAAGAACTTTTTCTAATATGTTAATCAGTAGTATTAATTTTTTGGTTACTTATTTTGGATTTAATATAGGGATTAACAATCTTACTGATCATAACACCTCAAATATCTTTAATATTATGGAAATATTTTGTTCATTTCATTTTGTTATTTGATTTCCTCTAGGCAGTGTATGTAACTTGTTTTCAGTGTAAATCTCTTTGGTAGCTGTATACACCCAAAACCCTTAATAACCTAACAACAATTAAGGCTGGAATTCATAATCATCCCCTACACCTAGGGCCAGGGGCGCCCATTGTTACCAAGGTAATAGTTGTTTGCATGTTCCATCCATAGCAACAATGGGTGCCCCCTAGATGTCGCTCCGTCACTGCAATAACGAGTACACGCTACATGCACAAGGCTATTCTGTGCAGTTACTGATATTATACACACGGGCGTGCTGAAGTCCTTGCCGGCCCTCTTCCTCGCGTCCTGAAGGAGGTCGCTGACCTCTTCCTGAATGAGTGTCTCCACCTCCCTCTTGCCCAGTCCCAGGTCGCGCAGATGTCTGAGGGCGAAGCGGCGCTGATCCCGCCACACTTCGCCCTGGGTGAACAGGATACCTGCAAGGATCAACAATCATACAGGGGACATTGTGGGAAGTGAGTGAGTCTAGTCCCCCCCCCCCCCCCCCTCCCTCTTGCCCAGTCCCAGGTCGCGCAGATGTCTGAGGGCGAAGCGGCGCTGATCCCGCCACACTTCGCCCTGGGTGAACAGGATACCTGCAAGGATCACCAATCATACAGGGGACATTGTGGGTAGTGAGTGAGTCTAGTACCCTCCCCCCCCCTCCCTCTTGCCCAGTCCCAGGTCGCGCAGATGTCTGAGGGCGAAGCGGCGCTGATCCCGCCACACTTCGCCCTGGGTGAACAGGATACCTGTAAGGGTCAACAATCATACAGGGGACATTGTGGGAAGTGAGTGAGTCTAGTCCCCCCCCCCCCCCCCCCTCCCTCTTATTATTCCCGTGCTGACCTGGTCACGTTATTATCTATTCGCGCAGTTCGTGTTGTTCATTCAACGCTCATTTCACATTCATGAGGGGTATCTTCCGCTTAGTGTTAGAGGCCATATGCAGCGAGTCAGGTGTCAAGTTAAGTACAGGATTTGTCGCTCGCTATGGAGTTGTTTTATTACATGAACTCCATAGCAACCATTAACACATCACAACCGTAACTCGACTCTGCATTACGCTTTCACAGCCACTGTGATTTGGGGTTCCAGAATTCCAATAAATGGTCATCAATTATCATAATAAAGCCCAATTTAGACGGTTCAACCAGGTTCAACGTTCTGCTCAATGTTCCTTGAATTCAATGACAAAAAAGCATCACATAAAGTAAAGTATTGTTGTGTTTTATTATCTTAGTATATTTTGATGCTTTTTGTCTTTGAATTCAAGGAACATTGAACGGAACATTGAAACGTCTAAATGGGGCATTAGACCTGTTTCACGCATATGTTGGAAACTTATAGAAAATTAAGTTGGAACTATCGGTCCTAATGTTTTAGCCAGCATGAACATAGTTAGTTGGGACCGCTGCAGAGTGATATTACATTCAAGTGATAACAAGAGTAATACACCCAATACATGTGCGCATGTTGCTAGGTAGGTTCACTCAACTTGTTTGTATGGAGCTCTCACATGATCTCAAAGCAATCAACAACAGCTGTTTGTAATGGGACAAACCTGTGTGCTTATGGATTATATCTTCACTCTTGCTCGACAGATTGTGCCAGTTAACCTTAAAAGTGACCTCATTCCAGAACGGAAAAAAAAGTTGGAGAGAAAAATAATGAACTTTACATCGCTAATTTCAAAAATTTCACTTTCATACGAAATAATCAAATGCCATAATTTTTAAGATACGTATAATGAAAACAATGCCGAAAAAATGTATTTTTTAACGAAATGATTCGCCACTTACTTGTTTAGTAATATTCATTTAATCTAAATATAATGTCCAATGCATTCTACGGAACAAACAGTGAATTATTTACCTTTTGTTTTGTAGAAAATATTAATGCGCGAAATATGAACGGACTAAACAGAAGAGGTGTTGGTAAAGGAGATGTGTTTTACTACCCTTGATTCATGTAAACCTCGACGAAGGCACAATCCAATCTGACAGTTATTCTAATCGCGCTCTTTTCACGGCAGGCGTTTTTCTTTCATATTTGCCATTTTGAACATTATACATGACGGATTGGTTTACATAATTATATCCCTCCCCCGGTTTTGAAGTGCTCAGTAGCTTTGATCGGATGATGTACGCTCGACTTTACAAGATGGAAAACAGTGTTAGTATATCATGAAAATATAGTGGAGAATTACTGCATTTTCTGACCTAAGCACAAAATAATATAATTAATTGCTCCATAACATGGTTTGAGTAATCAAAGATTAAAACAAAGTTTGATCGACATGCATAGTTTATAATTTGAAACAGCTTTACTAAATAATATTTTAAAACCAAGTTTTAGTTTTAGTTAAACAAACCAAAATGAGGAAATAAGAAGAGCTAAATTGCACATATGACTGCTATGGAGTGCTGACATGAGTATAGCAATATACAAACCGGTGACGTCATTCTCGTAGACTCTGATCGCCCCTGGCGGGCGACCTTGGCACTCCGGTCGGTTCAGCATCTCCCGGATCTCATCCAGCCCGGACACGATGACGACCGGACTAGACGCCAGGTGAATCCCTGCCACGTTGCCATATCTCCGTGCTAGGTCGCCGACCACCTCGTGAGGTAACTTGCCCTCCCGCTTGAACTCGGCCATGTTGCCAAGTAGTGGCCATCTGTACGGCCCTGCATAGAGAACAAGATCATAGCAAGTACAGTTGGCGCGATACAGACGCTATAGACTCGCTTCAACTCAGCCATGTTGCCAAGTAGTGGCCATCTGTACGGCCCTGACGGCTCCAAAGTCACTAATTACGAAGTCAATTTAAAAAGTTTGAACATCACAGCCCGAACCGGGAATCGAACCTTGGACCTACTGCATTACAAGCAGGAATAAACCCACTGTACCAACGCCCCACACAAAACAAGACAAATGCCCCCCCCCTCCCCCCCCCCAAAAAAAAAATTATTTAATAGGTCTACAAGGCATGGGCTCATTGAACATTTTATTTTATGTATTAATAAATACAGGTAGTCCAAGACGCACCACATAAATGTAGACTCAAATAATTTCTTGTATTTACCTGGCGGGAAGTTTTTAGGCTTCGAAGTAAGTTTCCACCAACCCAGCACCAATATCATAACGCACAGGATCACAGACAACATATCGAGGCTGCACAGTTAGTTGTAACACTTCATAGCAACAGGTGAGATGGTATCGTGACCTGAGCGCCAGACAAACTGCGCGCGTACAACTGAAGACCTGCAGACTGTGATTCCGTCCTCATTAGCCTCGAGCGAGTCACGTGACCTTGACTTTAGAGGAGCTATAAACTCGTTTGCGGTGTGAGCGCTGTTTAGTATAGCATCATTGATGCAGCGGGGGCGTGCGGTGTAGAATGCCGAGTGGTCATGGCGGTCAAGGTGGTCATGGTAGTCATGGTGGTCATGGTGGTCATGGTGGTTATGGTCTAGGACAATTAAATATTATTTGATATGTATTTTATTATAAATATTGTTATTTGTAAAGGTTTCAGTGCTGTCTATAGATAACGTGTGGTTTGTGGGAAATCGTTTTTGGTCTGTCTACGATGTTCCGTTCGCCAGCTTTAGGTAGACGTAGAATTGCTCTCGGAACAAGTAGTTGTTAGTCTCCGTTAGGGTAGTGTAAATCTCCGGCCTGGGGTTGAGGGGGGGTGGTCCTTTAGGTATTGCAGGAGGGTAGAGGTAACTGGCCTCCATCTCAACGTTCAGCGAATCACGCGTCCACGCACCTGAGTGTACTTTGCCCTGTGTCAAGGATTCAAGTATGCTAGACGCGTCTATTTAATGCGTTGGGAGGTACTCTCCGTTGTGTTCTGCATGACAATCACCCGGTTGCCTTATTAGTTATACAAACCAATTAAAACGTGTATTTATTTATATGTTTATATTCCTTTGTGGGTACCAGCCAGGATAAAGTCTGCGCTCCCCGATAACATTTACAGAGAGAACGCCAGGATAAATTTTTCTCCAGCGAAAACACTGCCCCCCTCCCCACTCCCCCCTTCCCACGCCACTGTACAAATGGTTTGGACTTTTTCTGGCAAAGACTGTGAAAGCGAAAGCCATATCTGCAACATAACATCTATGTGCTACAAAGTTAAATCTAAAGCAAAGCCCTTTATCGCAGATGCATTAGTTCTAAAATGAGGACAAGAATGTATCTGTTTCAACTTAAGAGCTGATGAATATGAAATACATGTTATATTATTTTAATATTCAATTACATTTTTATTTTTTTATCATTTATCCAATTCGATATAGAATCTAATTCCATACATTAGAAATTAAACTGTAGTTAGTTCATAGAAGTTTACAAACAGAATTAAGCAATACATATTATGTAGGCCTACATGCAGAAGTACACACAGTTTGAAAATACGGTTTGTATATTTTTATATAATGAAAAAAAGTCGTCTTATAACATTATTTGTTTTATTAATTATAAATATAATAAATATCTACATGTTTTCAGAAATTATAATCTTGGTCACTTTTCTTGTACTCAATATTCGTTATTACATGAAGGTCATCGTTTTTGTTTTTCATTCTACTGTCTAAGCTGTGACAACGTTCACACAAAAACAGTTCAATCTGCATTCTAAAGATTTACATTTACAAAATTTATCTTAACATTTCATACTTAGTTACGGTGAGAAAACAATACACGACACAATAGTTTGGTGATATCAAAATTAAAAACTTGAACACGGTTTTGATGGTTGTTTGTCTCTGGGCTTCCGACTGTATATTCACTTGATTCTCGGCGTGAGTTTCAGGTTGAAGTGGTGTGGAGTGAGCACGATGCCTCCGACCAGTTTACTGCTGGGGGTGGGTTCTCCCTCCGGCACGCTCAGGGTGAAGGTCTGCAGGAGGGCCGTGAAGGTCAGGAACATGTTGGTACGCGCCAGTGCTTCGCCCAGACATACCCGCTTGCCTGTTGGACACAGACGAGAGTTAGAACCAGTGCAAACACCCGAAACCCTGTACCATCATTGTTATTACATAGTCAACATTTACAACATTTAAAAATGTCTATGTGCAAAGTTAAGGTATATGTAGAACATGTTTTGTAACATTGGTATCATAGTTATATGACATCTTGATGGGGCAAATGTTTGTGTGTACTGCTTGTGGGCCGAGAACTTATTGTAGAGCAGCTCTAATACTGTAATGTGTACCAAGCTCTTGAGGTACTGAGGTGGTATTTGCAACATGTTTTAATCCGTACCTGACCATAACTTTAATACATAGTTTGAAAAATTTACTTGCACACTTATTCTACTGCAAGTATGACTGTTTAGGTATAAGTGTAATAATTATAAATTATTAGATTCTGTGCCATTTTAACATTTTAGAACCTATTTCCCTAACTACCTTGACCGAAGGGCATCAGAGCCTCGTGGGAAAGAAGTTCCCCATCTGGCCCCAGGAAGCGCTCTGGCCTGAAGTTCTCTGGGTCGCCCCAGATGGCTGGGTCCATTTGCAGGCCGTACAGATTCACAATCATGCGAGTACCCTAGGGAGGAAGATATTTGATTCGTATATACAAAACAACTTGCATTGCTTCTTATGCTACGTACTTTCGTTGAATATATTTTCGCTTGAAAAATTATGATTTAGATACTTTTTTAAACAGTTGTTGAATTGGTTGATAGTTTATATTATCAATACTTTTTTGCTCGATGATGCATCCAGGGGCCAAATTTTTGAAAATTGTCTTTACTCACCTCAACCTAACGCTGTGGAGTAGTTACCCTGGTGTGATTTTTCTTCTGCTTTCTCTGCTTAACTCCGAGCAGGAGTTTAATCCTGACCATTAACTTATTCCTGTTGTATGGCTAGAACTATTTAGGCTGACATGGGATTTGTTTTGCTAGTGTCACATTTCAATACTTTAGTGGAAATTTGTTGTTTATTGAAGCAAGCAGGGTGTCATTAAATTGTATTCACGATTATTAGAAGGGGTGTATCTTTATAGTATATGACACACAACATACTACATAACTAATATATAGTTTCCGTTTTGATTATTGATCTCTTATTGACTTTATCGTGTTTGTGACAGTCTTGCTAATATTGCCATTCAGTTTTCTTAAAGAGACAAGTGTGTGTGACCCAAGGGTTAGTGGTTAATGAAGGGTAATTGGTAATGTTGGTAGCTCTGCAGTAGTTGAGTACCTCCGGTATGAAATATCCTCTGAAGTTGATATCTTCTGTGGTGGCGTGGGGTACAGCTAAAGCCACAACGTTACCCATACGCAAGGCCTCTTGAATCACGGCGCACACGTATGGCAATCTGTTGAAACAAACATTAATCAACATTGTGTTCGGATAATGCCTGTCTGATCCAACCACATAATGACGAATAATGTACGATGTAAAAGTCTTTATTTAAATTTAGTAAGTTTGTTTAAAACGAAGATAAATACTGTTCCATAAATATATGCTTGGTGTTCAAACCCTTTGACACCATTATCAAACAGGGTTGATGTTTTCTAAGACGGTTTCATCATGAAAAGCAGTGCGATGTATGTTAGATGGGCCATATGAGAATTAAAATAATTTAATTATAGAATCTCATGTCATATAATGTTAACACACTGCATGGCCGTTTATCAGTGGATTTCAAGCAGAAAGTTAAGTTACTTGGGAGCAGCGTGTGCAAGAAAACACCACCAACCCCTATGTTCCAACTCCTGTTCAGTCCTCTACCTTCGCCCACATCATTGTCATACTTTTTCGTAGGTATTTTTGTTGTATTTTGGATTTTTGGATTTTTGGTGCTTTTAACGGCAAGGGTCTTTCGCACTTTTGTTGTCTTAATTTGAAAGTACTAAAGCCACCACAAATGTGTAACCAAAAACGAGAATCGTTAGTGAATGCGCTATACGCAATGATTTCAAGGACCGTATCCCAGTTAATGTTGTTTGTTTACCTCACCTGGGTCTGTCGTCCATGGTTGGGAGTCTGTCTCTACCGACCACTTCGTCCAGCTCAGCCTGGACGCGTAGTTGGACGCGGGGGTCAAGCAACATGCGTAACAGGATGAAGGACATCGCGCCCACAGTTGTGTCGCTGCCAGCCGAGAAGAGGTCGTAGCAGACAGTCAACAGCTGGGATACTGAGAGCAGTTTAGAGCAACCCATCATACACTTTACACCATTACACCAGTACACTTCTGGTAGAGTACAGACCGCAATGTTTTTATAAATGAAGATGGTTCACAATTCAAAAAGAGCTTCCATTATTTAAAATGTTTATCTTACTATGAAATGTCGAGCCTGCATCGTGCTTCTTGATCTCAGTCAAGTAATGATCCATGAAGTCGACCTGGTTATCTTCATTGTATCTGTCTTGGTGTTCATTGATCTTACCCTGAAAATGAAATATATAAATAATATCAAATTAAGGAAGTATATATAACGGTCATAGATACATGGTTTACGTATTTCAATGTTTGTTTTGGTATTAGTTTACTATTTCACTTTATTATTTTACTTTCCCTGTTGCAATGTGTAAAATTATATTAACAAAAGATAAAAGGGCTAAACCGCAATTATTGCGGTTCAAGGAACAAGTAAGGGTACAAATTTTGTTACAATTTTTTAAGAGTTAATTATTTGGCAACAACAACTAACATTTCTTAATGTAATTTATTTGTTGAATGAAATATCCTTTAATGGGAAAACATATATGTCTTTACGTTTGTTTGGAACTGAAAATTAATTTTAATTGCTATTTTCATTACACAAATTTTAAATTTGTTTACTATGCTATCACGACAATGTTTACACAAATTTTATAAGATTTGGACATCAATTTCAAAATGTACAAATCAATGTTGATAGTAAATCTGATCAACTTTGTGTTAAAAACTGACATAAAATAACTAAAATTCATTGCAAAGTGTACATACCAATAGAAACTCTGTCACCGGAGCTTTAGATTGTGTTGTGTCTCTGAGGCTCTTCGCCCATGCGACCACCTTGCGCAAGAAGGGGAAGGCGCTCATGATCCCCCCCGACGCGTCATTGCCGGCAACTGTGGCCTTGATCATGTTGATCAGCGCGGTGAGTTGAGGATCACCGCGCTTAAACCGCTCGCCCGCCAACAGGTGGAAGATCACGTTGGCACCGGTCGCGTTCACCAGGTCAAACGCATCCACCTGCAAAGAAGACGTCAAGGGTAATCAAACTATAGGCCTACTCATGAAGGGCGACTTGGGTTGTGATTATGGCGGACGCGTCAAACATGTCCCCTCGTAATGGTGAGTCGAGCTATAAGAAGGGTTGTAGGCACTCGGAGCCGAACACCAGAGCCCTCATTCAAGAACAATTTTAGCCAGTTGTACCCGGTTGTAAAGTTGCGTCTCCTATTCCGTAACCCGGGCGCAAGTTGCAACCGGTTGCATCTTGCGTACTGGAATGAGGGCCCTGTGACATGTTTGTTGCATCCACCATACCCTCAACCCCAGCCTTTATCCATTCAGTCTATTTGGTCCTTAAAATGTAATTTTACTTTAGCTCCATGCTTGGAAATCGAGTACTATCATGGAATACCTTTTGAGCAGCAGAACAAGCTCTGGCCAACTCAAAAAGGAGTCCATAATAATAACTTAGAAAATCTATAATAAAATAGAAAATTTGCTTTCATATAATACAAACGTACTGTATATATGCACACTTGCTGGTGATATGGATTGCGTGAAATAAAACAAATATTTGAAAGCATCACATATACTTATGTGTTCAATGTTCTTTTGTCAATTACGTCTTTCACATCACAATTGAAAAAAAGTAAATACGAAAGAATAGCTCAAAGCATCTAGTACGAATTTTAACAGTATTTCTCCTAAACGAGAAAAGAGCGAATATTGAAATTGAAGGAAAACTTAGTTAAATAAATTGTATACTTGATGAGGCAATTATTGGTGTGAGGAGCAGCACCCTTCTCCTCCCGCCCCCCCCCCCCCCCTCAAATATCTCCTCAACGCCGCCACTGGTTGAAGTGTAATACCGGCGTGCTGAAGTCCTTGCCGGCCCTCTTCCTCGCGTCCTGAAGGAGGTCGCTGACCTCTTCCTGAATGAGTGTCTCCCCCTCCCTCTTGCCCAGTCCCAGGTCGCGCAGATGTCTGAGGGCGAAGCGGCGCTGATCCCGCCACACTTCCCCATGAGTAAACAGGATACCTGTAAGAAACAACCGAGTTACCTAAAGGTCTCGGCTTTTGGGTATTACACTTTTTGCAGCAGTGTTGGGCCGTGATTCATTAATATGAGAATACTAATGAACGTCGTTTTTAAATCCACCTAAAAAGCAGCGGTATTGAACAAATAAATAACTCAAATGGACGCTGAATCGAAAGGTTTCTCGACGATTGTCTAAAAGTATATTCTAGGTAAACTTCCTCAAGCTGCGAAGTCTAAAGTTTGCCATGCCATGAAGCAGAGAGATTGTAAGCTGTCATAGACGAGAAATGCCAGTGTAACGATCAGCCCAGAATGATGGATAATGGTTGTGGCTTAGGACGAACAGCTTGAAAACCCAGGGAATTGTTGAATAAGATGTAACGTTTGCCACTGATAACGATGAGCTGACGATGCAAATGATTGTTATTCATCTTAAGTCTACGAGCTGTTAATTACTAATCAACACTCGAGATAACTGGATATAGCATCAAGATTGTATATACACATTCATGCTGTGTCACACACTTCAGAACATGAAAAACAGAAAAATGACTTGGATTATTTGATATTTAAAAAGATTTGAACGACTCGTTAATTCTTTTATGAACAGCGAGTTCTGTTCTAGCTCTCCTGTAAATGTGGCAAGTATGTATAAAGCAAAATACTGTTTTGAATTTGTCATTGTGTGTGCACGCAACGTTCAAGATGATAAGTCAAACTCGTAGGAGCCAAAACGAGTGAAGGAGTGTTGAAAAGCCTTCAAGTAATAACATCGAAGGTGTTAACTAGGGCTTGGAATAGATAGGGCTCAATGCCAGCATTCGCCTTATGACTTGAAAACGTCGTACACCACATTCAGCCCTGATTGCCCGTGACCGTAGTTGAACCAGCGAGCTTTGGGATGAGGGTATCGGGTGCTACCACCTACCCACCTGTTGCAAACACACCTGTGGCGTTCTTGGTGAAGACTCTAAACCACTTGTTGCAAACACACCTGTGATGTTCTTGGCGAAGGCTCTAAACCACTTGTTGCAAACACACCTGTGATGTTCTTGGGGATGGCTCTGAATCACTTGTTGCAAACACACCTGTGGCGTTCTTGGTGAAGACTCTAAACCACTTGTTGCAAACACACCTGTGGCGTTCTTGGTGAAGACTCTGAACCACTTGTTGCAAACATACCTGTGGCGTTCTTGGCGATGTCTCTGAACCACTTGTTGCAAACACACCTGTGATGTTCTTGGGGATGGCTCTAAACCACTTGTTGCAAACACACCTGTGATGTTCTTGGGGATGGCTCTAAACCACTTGTTGCAAACACACCTGTGATGTTCTTGGCAAAGGCTCTGAGCTTCAACGTCGGACGGCCTTGGCAGTCCGATCGGTTCAGTAACTCCCGGATCTCATCGAGCCCGGACACGATGAAGACCGGACTAGACGCCAGGTGAATCCCCACAATGTTGCCATATTGCCGCGCCAGGTCGCCGACCACCTCGTACGGGAACCGGCCGCCTCGCTTGAACTCCAGGATGTTGCCAAGAAGTGGCCATCTGTACGGCCCTGGAGGGTTGACCGGCATTAATACTACTAGTACTGACAATATCCCCGTTCACATGGCAGGAGTGAGACTCAGGCTTAATTCCCAACTTGGCTGTACCAAAGATGTTGGAATAGTACTATGGTAGGTCTAGATAACGCACTGGCGCTGCGGTCGTTATTGCATATTGAAGGCTGCTATTAATATGGAATTAACATGGTTTTTGTAATCCAGAGTACGTGGATCAACATTCAAATTTTCATAATTAGTGTTTTTAATAATTGAAACTGCTTCAATAAAATAGTATATTTAGACCAGATACTGTTAAAAATCTAAAGTGTTAAGATTTGTTAAGCTTAATACGTTTTATTTTTTTTAAATAGATAATTTCAAATAAAATAGCGTGAATGCCATATTAATGGCGGCATTCAATTTCCAATAGATTTTCACCGCCTACTGCTATAGAGTCATAGGGGCTTGGGTTGTACATGTCATACATACTATACAGACCTCTGTGTTTGATTACCATTAATAACAATCATTAATCCAGTACAATTTTATATCGTTCGCAAAAATATCATAGATCAATAGCATCTTTACAAATCCTGGTTGATCGCAATGTAAATTACAATCGTAGTTCACCCATATTTACCTGGAGGGAAGTTTCTAGGCTTCCTTGTCAGGTTCAACCACAGCAGCGCCGACAAAATAACGCACAGTACCACAAACAACATTTCGAAGCTCGTATTGTTCAGATAGTTAACTCTTTAGAAACCTCACTCGATGCTTGTATGAGAATGATACTTCGCAGTAGTTGATACGCAACTGCGATATTACCTATATCTATCCCCAATACTCAGACGAGACATGATACGATAAATGGGCTCAAGTAGCTATATTAATAAACACCCGTGTAAATATACCGGCCATTACGCTGCAGTAAATGGTTTCAATCTGAAGGAATTGGTGGATCTAATCTATTATAATCTAGTTCAAAGCAACTGATTTGTTAGTGTCAAGTATGTCGTTGTCTGAACAGATTAGAAATACGTTATTTAGCGATTAAAATTTGTCAAGAAATGGACACCGCTCACCTTAAAATCAAAGCAAACATAAAAATGCTTCTGGCCTTGCATTTTTATTTCTTTGTCGTATTTTTCTTCAAGTGAGCAATGCTTATTATAAATAGAAAACGTATCTGTAGACATTGTTTGCTTTTTTATTTTTAGTACATTTTTTCTAAAGGTGTTGACTTGAACAAAATTATCAGTGAGATAAAATAAAGGAAACGCTTAATTTTCGATTAATTGACATTACGTCTTGTCACGTAACATTGTTAAAGTGGGACATATTTTTAGCAGTAACACACCCTATGGTGCTTGTCGTTTTGAACGTAGTATGTTATGGCATAACCCCCCCCCCCCCCCCAACCCACTTCCATGAAACCCAATTAAAGATAGAGTAAACTAAACTTGTATTTGGGCTTACATTGACCCTTGATATTTGATGATAAAAAGATTTCAATCTGAAAAGCAGTTGACAATCAAACAGAAAATCATGACAAACTACAAACCTGATTATATACAATTTAAGATCACTTTTAAATGAGATCCTTTAGCTTGTGTGAGGTCTACTTAACCCCTTACTTATCGAAGGATTAAAAGTAACACACAGAACATCAAGTTTCTAAGATAAGATCCGTAGTGTATCTTGCTAGTTGACATTATGTGGCAGATTTATTGTCCGAATCACTCAATCCAAGACATGGTAATGAGCCTGTAAGCTCTGGTTTCCAACTGAATCGATCATCCAGTAAGCTTGTTTCTAAGCTAGTAGGCTCCAGATCTTTGCTCCAGATCATGGTTATCGTTTCAGAGAACAGGTGGTTTTAGCAAGGTCACTAATAGGTTTGAGTGAACTTCATACTATGAAAAGAAATGTGTAAACATTTGGTCGAAACATGTTGTGTTTCGTTCGATCTTTAGGTCGTCTTACCTTGGCACTTTTGTCGACCCTTCCGACTGGCTGAGTTACCCTGGTTCTATTACTCGACTTGGAAGAAAGGGAGGAACTAGACTTAAGGGCGTCTTGAGAATAAACATACCCCAACACATGTTGCCAGGGATATTCGTACCCACACACAAACACCTTTTATATGTAATACGTCATAATTTTTTTATTATTTATTCTTGTCCTTAAATAATGTGTTGTGTAACGTTATAAAACCTTGCACTGAATGAAGACCTCGCCTATGAGTTATTTATGACTGTTGCACTTCAGAAGCTGTGGTGCTCACTACGTGCGTAAACGGATGTTAAGTAAATACTTTGAAGTACTTCATCCAGATAACGTCAATCTTTGATTAGTGTACATAGTCTTGAATGGAGTTTATGAGAGGCTGAAATACGATTACGAACTAGGACAGGAAGCAGAGACTGACGCAAGAAGTTGTAGCTAGCTATTGTTTAGGATGAGATGAACCCTGAACAGCTAAATAGTCATTGATAAGATGTAGTAGACACTTTTGTCTTTGATGTAAATGGACGAACGATTTCAGAAAGAATGACGTTACACATTATTGTTGAGAATAACATGTGTGACATTGTTTCTTGGTATCAATCCTTGGATTCGTTCAAAACAGCTTTCCATTCCTTCCTCTTTATTATCACTGATTGCATTACTATTTTTTCATTACAGTTCACATTCCTTATCTGGATTGTATGTTGAAAGTATTCCAATCTTGGCCTGTCTCTAATATTTGTCCCTTTCAATAAGTGTTTCTTCGTTCCTCATAGTCATTTAGACATGAACGTTTGTCTAGCATTAATTATTTGATTAAACCTTGAATATGAGGGATTGTTTCCACTTCTAAATTCTAATTCAAAAGTAGGTGCAGATGTTTAAAATCAATTCAATTGTTACTAGTAATGGGTTAGAATTCAATTCTTAACTAAATCTCAATGGCAGTGGAAACACCTTACTTTTTGTAAAATAAAATAGTGTTTTTCATAATATATGTTCACCGCTTTCGCCGCCATGTCACAACAGCTGATAACTCACCGTGCGGATACTGGAACCGCTGAACCGGAAACAGGGCACACTCGGGCACACTCGGGCACACTCGGGCACACTCGGGCACACTCGGGCACACTCGGGCACACTCGGGCACACTCGGGCACGCTCGGGCACGCTCGGGCACGCTCGGGCACACTCGGGCACACTCGGGCACACTCGGGCACACTCGGGCACACTCGGGCACACTCGGGCCCACTCGGGCCCACTCGGGCCCACTCGGGCACACTCGGGCACACTCGGGCACACTCGGGCGTTGCACGAACCTCTTCGTGAATCCGTCCTGCAGGGCGATTCTCTAAGGTCCATGGTAAATTGAACGCCCGTTTTCGACGTTACGAGCCTTACCGCATTGAGTTAGCGATTCTCTACCGTGTTTTATCGACAAAGATCGTTACCACCTACGTTAAAAGTAGCGCGCTCCAAAACCCTGCCTTTAGACGTGCGATAAGAAAACATGGCGGACTTTTCAAGCCGTCTCATGTTCACTTCAGCATTTGAACTAATTGATTATAGAAATTTGTTGTGTGTATCGATACAAATATACGATATTTATATTTAAAAATATGTGTGTGAGTAAGGAAATATAATTTGTAGTTATGTAACAAAAGTCTAGAAGTAATTTTGTATCATAACCCTACTTTCCTAGTTTGGCCGTGCCGTCACGGCACGTAGGGTAGGCCTAGAACCCTAGGCCTACTTCTAAGTTCAAACACTAGGTTCGTTTGATTTGCTACACCTTTTATACTCTTTGCACTCACTCAATGTTATTTCATAGGATATATGGCATGAAGTACAAAAGGTGCCGGTAAATCAAACGAACCCTAATGCTGCAATAAGTGAAAAAAGTGCAGAAGGTGTCCGGAAATCAAACGCACCCAATGGCAAACGTTCCATTTATTCACGCGTTGTCATTGGTTAACTTTCTATAGTGTACACAGCCATCTCGAAAACATCCACAAACTAATATATAACAGGCGCTGCTCTGCTGCAACGGCTACGTCCTTCGATACGGTTATCGAACGTTATGAAATGGTAGTTGGGAATCGCGCGGTAGCTTATCGTGTGGTAAGTTTAGTACAAGTGTCGTTAAGGTTAAATTTACCGCGCATCTTAGAGAATCGCCCTGCAGGAGCTCTTAGATTTATACAAAACTTTTATGTGTGACTTCCAATAAAGGTTACATGAAAATCTATAATCGGGTAGAATATCACTGTTTTAGATAAGACACAACAATATAGTGAATATTGATTATTTTCTTCTGATTACAAAGTTCTGAATCGTCAGAATCAATTGGTAAATATACATGTTATTGTTGAGCACAAGGCAATATTATTTTCACTAGCAAGGCTATAGCCCCGCCCAAAATATATTCACTGTTACTTTAAAAGATGGTTGAAGAAATAAACACAGAATAACTCTGCCTAAAACCAGGAATAGAATACTGGGCCGTGTGAATTAATAATGTGTGCCCGGATAACAACATCCTAATAGTTTTCTCTCCACAAGTTTATGTGCTTGGATGTTTAGACAAATATATTTACATGAAAGCATCTTTGTACTAGAAACAAAACAAATTCTCTTGGTCTTGTCGAAACGTTTACTTGGTGAACGATCCACATATTTGTAGGCCTACTATGACGAGTACCAGCAATGTCATGCATACGTGAGTGTGTTGTTCATAAATGACTTGTCAGATAAGTGTGGATTACAACTGAAGACTTGACTCCTAGCTCATAAACAATGTCAGTGTGGTGCTAATCCAGGACTATCTGTATTAATGAATGGTTGGTGAGAATACAATCGTTGCGCTCGGCTAATAGGGGCCCGGGTTCAACACCGGGTCCTCAAAGAAATTGGAGTTCCAATTAAATTACGCTTTTCGCGTAGGAATGTCTGCTGCCGACCTGATGCAGAACTGCATCAATTTTGTTAAAAGTTGCCTACACAGTAGGCCTACCCATTACATTTTCAAAAGGAGCGTTTTGAGGTCAATAATCTAATAACAAGCCTGCCTCATTCGGTCAGATCGCTGTACAGCAAGTACAGGCAAACCATGTTCGCCTACGGGCTCTGCCCCAGACCCCGGCCCCTTGTAGCCACCTTCCTTACGTCCTTACGCTTGAATTTAGTATTTTGCCGGTCCGTGACATGAAAAATTTTGATAACTACGAGTGTATACTATAGTTTTATATATGGTTTGGTGAATACCAATTTGCTTCCAAAGGTGACATAAATACTATTCAAATTGATTTGAAATCAAATACAAAACGGTTCTGAAACTGAATTGAAATCAAATCAACTTTCGCTAAAATGGTTGAAATGCGTGGCATAGGTATTTATTATTTATTACACAACATTTGCTTTAATTCAATCATGACAATCTAGACTAGACTAGTTTTAATAATTTTTCAGCTTTGGGGCCCCTCGTGTTAAAAGCTGCCAACAAAGTGATCCTAATAGATTTTTAAACGCTGAATCCGAATAACACTGTTGGCAATCGCCATTTTCACTTTAATACCCTTAAATCGTATAAAGGGTTAGTTTTTGCCGCCAAGAAGAAAAAAAATCACAGAAACCACTATTTTAACAATAAAAATCAAATCAAATTATTATTATACTCAGCGAAGATTAACTAATGCAATTGATGATTTTAAAAAATGGATAAAATTAATATCGGGGTGTAAAACGAGGATGCAACAAGAAAAAAAGTGCATATTATTTGTGCAACTACTAGACTTTGAGCCAGAGGGTAAAAATGGCTCATGAATAAACGTGTTGTACACCATTGGATTACCTATACTCAAAAGAATATTGTTTAATATGGAACTTTTTCATTATCGGAAGGGAAAATGGCGTCGCGACGCCTCAAATTCAGGTGTCTGAATTTCATGTGTGCACATCTGTCTATTATAAATGCCTCTAACTTTGTATTTATTCTAGATAGAGCCATGAAATTAACTAGTAGTAACTAGTAATGTTTAGTTTGTTACTGAAAAAAATAAAAAAACATACACAATTTGGTAATAGTCCGTTACAGGATAAAATAGACCACGGTAGCAAGAATTGTAACAATCGCACTTGTTTGGTTAGCCCTGAGAGCCAAACTTACAAATTTCGTTATAAATTCAATACACCATTAAGTTAGTCATACTTTTAGATAAATTGTTTAGTATAGCACATTTCAATATCGGAAGGAAAAGTGGTGGTGTGACACCTCAAAGTCAGACGATGTCTGAATTTCACTTATGCAGATATTGTGTCCAACTCTAGCTTGTGCTTGCTTTCAGGTGGATCCATAGAGTTAGCCACTATTAACTTTCAAATGTTAATTTTGTTGATAGAAAAATTATAAACAATAAAAAACATTGATAAGTACTCCGTTTCATAAAAAATAGACCTCCGTAACGAGAATTGTAACAATCTCAAGACTTTGGTTACCCCTGAGAGCCACATTTATAAAAATTGGATCAATCTGTCTTTACCCGTTGAAATCTATACATTCTTAAGAAAAAATTATTTAGTATGGAACATTTCAATATCGGAAGGGTTAGTGGCGTTGCAACGCCCTAAAGCCAAACAATGCGTAAATGTCACGTACGCACTTCTGTCAATTAAATAACTCTAGCTTATTATTGCTTCTAGGTAGAGTCATGAAATTCACTATTATTAACTCGTATGGTTATGATTGTTTACATAAACAAAATAAAAAACAAAATAAATATTGATAAATACTCCGTTTCGTAAAACACTTAGACATCCTCAGCGAGAATTCTAACAATATGAAGACTTTGGTTAACCCTGAGAGCTATATTTTTGAAATTGGATTAATGGTTTTTAACTTTTGAAATCAATGTATATCTTATTTCATTATTTGGTATGGAATATGTCAATATCGGAAGGGATTGTGGCGTCGCAACGCCCCAAAGTTAAACATTGTCAGAATTTCGCGTACGCACTGTGTCTATTAATTAACTGTACCTTGTTATTGATTCTAGGTAGAGCCATAAAGTTAATTTTCATTAACTCGTAAGGTTAATACTGTTAACAAAACAAAATTTAAACACAAAATAAATGTTGATAAGTACTTCGTTTCTTAAAAAAATAGACCATGGCTTGTAATAATTTTTAACAATCTCGGTAATTTGGTTACCCCTGAGAGCCAGATTGATGAATTAAGTTATCAATGTCTTCCACCATTGGGTTCGTCACACTCTAAGAAAATTATTAAATAAAGCATATTTGTAATATTCCCAGGCAAACAGCTTAAAAGAAGAGATTGAGCCCACCCACCTGCCCAGGGACTGCTACGTCCTTCTTGACACTTTCCTCCAAATACACCCGACGTCATATTATGATCTTCGTTGTCGATTACGTCGTTAAACCAAAATAAATAAAAAATGTTTAGCCCACCCACATAGTTCACTCTTCCTTCAATGAGAAGCCCACTGGAGGAAAAGTTTGTACATTTGAGTACAGATTGATACACAAGAAATTAAAGTTCTACGTAACAATCACGTACTATAAAAATACATGAATATTATATTTGTGTAGAATTCTAAGAGGAATAACTCTTGTCATATTCTATTTTGTCATGAAACTTGGCATTATGGAGATAAATGGGTAAAACACTTGCAGTGGTGACCATTTTGTTTTTTACGTACAGCTCGTGAATCTCTAAAATTTGAGCCGAGTACTATCAAAATTATTATTACATATACTTAAAGGAAGAGACAGCCCACTCACATAGTTCATTCTTCATTCATTTAGAAGCCCACTGGATCCAAAATATGTACATTTTAGTACAGATTAACATGCAAAAAATTAAAGTTCTACGTGAGTATTAAATTCTAAAAACATACGTGCATATCATGTTTGTGTAGAACTTTAAGAGAAATAATTGTTGTCATATTCAATTTTGTCATAAAACTTTGCATTGTGGAGATACATAGGAAAAACACTTGCAGTAGCGGCCATTTTATTTTTTGCGTACAGCTCGTGAATGTCTAACATTTGAGCCGGGCACTATCAAATTTATTATTCTATAATCTAAAAGGAAGCGATTGAGCCTACTCCCATACTTGCTTCATCAAGGAGCCCACGGATGTACATTCAAGTAGAGACTCCGCTTCGCTCTGCTGCCCCTAGGATTATTACACTTTGCCACCTTGTTTCAATTACTACACAATACCTAAATTATTAAGACTAAATATGACGATTGTACACTATTTATGAATTGTCCATGATGTTTTCGGGAAAAAATAAAATCTCCATTATGTACCGTTTACTTGCAAAAAAGTGAAACATTTCATTGCTGCTCAACAAAAATTGAATATTTTGTGTCATAGAGCCATTTTCTTATTCAGTTTCGATGAAAATTAAAAATCTGAAATAGCCAAATTCTTAACAGTACATTTTTCTACTAACAAAGTTTTAAAGATAAATGTTAGTATAATTTTCTCCGGACTTATGAATTATTAAAGATAATTCCGTAAAAATTGATTTTTAGGGGGTGTTTGGGGTGTTTGGGGTTAATAAAGTACTCAAACTAAAAACTGCCAACAATGGTTTTCGAATTAAGGGTATTCTCCTGAGTAAGAATAGCCTTGTTGGCAGCTTTTAACAACCCGGTACCCCAAAATCGAGAAGGAGACACATTTTTTGAAAACTGATCTAGTCTAATCAGGTAGAGACGTTTAAAATTTATAAAAAAAAAAAAATTGAATGATATGGGGATGTACCGGGGTTGTTTAGGGGCAGACCTACAGACATTGAAGACAAATGTATTGAATTATGTTGAAAAGAACGCACATTTGAAACGTTTTGAAAGGTTTTATTTTACTGAAACCACAGTTTTTCATATAATAGGTCCACCTAAAAGAACTATTTTAATTGATACTCATTGGTTTTATCCTAATATAACCAAAATTTAAATATCTGAACATTTGGGAAAACATATTTTATTGCCATAAGCTAGTGGAACGTGATCCTGCACGTTATCAATACGCAATCGTTTCTCATGCAATAATAAAAATAAATTCAATGTTTCCACTGGGCTTGAATAAGCCAATAGTTGTGATAACACTAATCTTGCATATACGTCAGGAGTTTAGAAACCCAGGCTTCTTATTTTGCAAAGGATTTCACAATGTGAATAGGATCAGTCTTCAAGGTTAAGATTATAATCCTGAAATCCATCGTGAGACGCGATAGGGTAGGGTATATAAGCTACCGGCTTCGAACAAGATGCATCCAAAAGTGTTTAGACCATCCTGTACATAGTAACATCTCTACTGTGTTAGCAACACAAGAAGACAAGCTAGGACACTCGAAAAGAAATACCATGAGAGGTAAGTTGTAGTTTCTTATTATCATTTAAATAATTTTCGTACGTATACATGTGGACAATTTGTATTCTGGTTCTTGGAGGTTGCGCTATGTTTTATTTGTCGTAATATTAGCTAAGCAGATGGTTCCACGGTCGACTCCAGGTTAGAGTTTATGTTTTTTAATTTCTTTACACAGTATTGGTGAGGTGGAAACGTCGTAGCACAAAGCACACAACGCTATTCGTTTAGTTATGTCCAGACACGGACGTTTGTAGCACTCACCATATGAACGAATGATTGTTTCACAAGTTTACTCAACATCTTTCCATTTGGGTGATTATTCTGTTTGTAAATATCTAGTTTACATTTTTGCGATTGTTTGCGAAAAAGATATCGAGGTGTGATCACGTTGTGATTTACATCTTTTTTAATAAGTGAAATAATATATTTAAATTTTAATCAAACCATTTTTTTCACTCAAAGTTAGCATCAAACTTTATCGATTTAAAACTAAATTTAAAAATCAAATGTGATTATGACTGTTACTATCCTGAAATTGGCAAAACAAGACAACACAAAAGTCGGTAAACAATTAACTTTTGAATAATTATCATGTATCCATTACATTATGCAAATTTAACTAGCTTAGAACTAATAAATAATGATTGTCAAAATTTTTGTACATCTCTGATAAATGATGATTATGTTTTTGTTACCACAATGAAGTTTTAAATTTTTTAAGTTTGTTTTGAGTTTTATTTGGTTCATTAAAACCTTTTTTATGTACGATTAAAGTCGTAAGTAGTCCTAATGTGGTTTGCAACACTACCCAAGGATGTACAATTATGCGGATTGTTCAATTAAATATATAACAATATTTTATTAGCGTAATTGCAGCATTGTTATTATACTTATGACAATAGATTTTTTAAATCAAATATTTATATTTGTTAATAAACATGTAAAACAGTTATTTGTGGCAGCAGTTGCAGCAGTTTCATAACAAAAGGACGGCATACAAATCATCAATCCAGCTAACTATGTACTATATCACTCCTTGAACGTTATCAGCCCTGAACAAATCTATTTACATACATTTCGTATTTCATCTGAAGTAAGTGAACTTATATGAAATGTAATAGAAAAATTCACCGTTTTTTGCTATAAAGGCCACATGAAGATCACAAAATTGAAATTTAAACCCACGTCAATTTAATCAGTATTGCTCATTATACCCAAAACAATCAACTTTCTTTGCACTCATCCTTCAGGGGGAATGCATGGTTGGCACAAGGCTAAAAAAGAGAAAATAAACCACATTTTTACAGTTTGAAACCTCTTTCTCCCTGGGTTCTCAAAGCGTCACATAAAAGTGTATAAACATATTGCCCACTGAAAAATGTAACAATATTGATCTCCTCTGTACAGCACTATTGGGAGCGCTATGCGTCTACGCTCTCGTCCAGAGTGGCTACGCGATGCCGGACCGAAGCAGAAGCAATGGCTGCCCCAGCGTCGACAACATTTACCGCACGGTCCACCTACCGCACCCCGACGACTGCACCAAGTTCCTGCGGTGCGACCACGGCATCGCTAAGGAAGAACTCTGTCCGTCGGGTCTACACTTCAACCCTGTGCTGCAAGTGTGTGACTGGCCAAACGCGGCAGGTTGCAAAGCAGGGATCACCACTGAAAAACCAACAACCACACCGGTACTAACACTACCGACAGAGTGCCCATTCCCGGATCCCATAGACCACACGGTGAACCTTCCCCACGCAACGAACTGCACACTATATTACCGCTGTGAAAACGGACAACCCAAGCTGAAATATTGTCCAGATAACCTCCATTTCAACCCTGTACTGACAGTCTGTGATTGGCCAGACGTGGCAGGTTGCATAGCAGAGATCCCAACTGAAGAACCAACAACCACACCGGTACCAACACTACCGAAAGAGTGCCCATTCCCGGACCCTATGGACCACACGGTGCACCTTCCCCACGCAACGAACTGCACACTATTCTACCGCTGTGATCACGGACAACCAAAGCTGGAATATTGTCCAGACAACCTCCATTTCAATCCAGTACTGCAAGTCTGTGATTGGCCAGGAAACGCTGGATGTGAAGCTGAGAGCGTAACTTCACCACCTACAGAGGCTCCGGCCACTACACCCAGGCCAACTACACCAAAGCCAACTACACCTAAGCCAACTACAACAGCTGCCCCTACAACAAAACCAACGAACGCACCACCTACAGCAGCTACCACTGAAGCCCCAGACAACACTCTACCCAACGGTTGTCCCTTCCCCGACCCAATGGACCACACTGTCCATCTACCCCACCCCACTAACTGCTCTCTGTTCTACAGATGTGATCACGGAAAACCCAAGCTGGATTACTGTCCAGATAACCTTCATTTCAACCCGGTACTGCAAGTCTGTGATTGGCCAGAATATGCTGGCTGTGAAGCTGAGGGCATAACTTCTCCACCTACAGAGGCTCCGGCAACTACACCAAGGCCAACTACACCAAAGCCAACTACACCTAAGCCAACTACACCAGTGGCAACTACACCAAAACCAACGAACGCACCATCTACTGAAGGAACAACTGAAGCCCCAGACAATACACTTCCAAACGGTTGTCCCTTCCCTGACCCAATGGACCATACTGTCCATCTACCCCACCCGACTAACTGCTCTCTGTTCTACAGATGTGACCACGGAAAACCCAAGCTGGACTATTGTCCAGATAACCTTCATTTTAACCCAGTACTTCAAGTCTGTGATTGGCCAGAAAATGCCGGTTGTGAAGCTGGGGGCATAGCGTCACCACCTACAGAGTCTCCGGCAACTACTGCTAAGCCAACGAATGCACCAACCACACCAGCTGCCACTACACCAAAACCAACGAACGCACCACCAACAGCAGCTACCACTGAAGCCCCAGACAATACACTACCCAACGGTTGTCCCTTCCCCGACCCAATGGACCATACTGTCCATCTACCCCATCCCACTAACTGCTCCCTGTTCTACAGATGTGATCACGGAAAACCCAAGCTGGATTATTGTCCAGATAACCTTCATTTCAACCCAGTACTGCAAGTATGTGATTGGCCAGAAAATGCTGGCTGTGAGTCAGAGGGTATAACGTCACCACCTACAGGGGCTCCAGTTACTACACCTAAGCCAACTACCGCTAAGCCAACTACACCAGCTGCCACTACACCAAAACCAACCAACGCACCATCTACTGAAGGAACAACTGAAGCCCCAGACAATACACTTCCAAACGGTTGTCCCTTCCCTGACCCAATGGACCATACTGTCCATCTACCCCACCCCACTAACTGCTCCCTGTTCTACAGATGTGATCACGGAAAACCCAAGTTGGATTATTGTCCAGATAACCTTCATTTCAACCCGGTACTGCAAGTCTGTGATTGGCCAGCATATGCTGGCTGTGAAGCTGAGGGCATAGCTTCTCCCCCTACAGAGGCTCCGGCAACTACACCCAGGCCAACCACACCAAAGCCAACTACACCAAAGCCAACTACACCAGTGGCAACTACACCAAAACCAACGAACGCACCATCTACTGAAGGAACAACTGAAGCCCCAGACAATACACTTCCAGACGGTTGTCCCTTCCCTGACCCAATGGACCATACTGTCCATCTACCCCACCCGACTAACTGCTCCCTGTTCTACAGATGTGATAACGGAAAACCCAAGCTGGACTATTGTCCAGATACCCTTCATTTCAACCCAGTACTTCAAGTCTGTGATTGGCCAGAAAATGCCGGTTGTGAAGCTGGGGGCATAACGTCACCACCTACAGAGGCTCCGGCAACTACTGCTAAGCCATCTACACCAGCTGCCACTACACCAAAACCAACGAACGCACCACCTACAGCAGCTACCACTGAAGCCCCAGACAATACACTACCCAACGGTTGTCCCTTCCCTGACCCAATGGACCATACTGTCCATCTACCCCACCCCACTAACTGCTCTCTGTTCTACAGATGTGATCACGGAAAACCCAAGCTGGATTATTGCCCAGATAACCTTCATTTTAATCCAGTGCTGCAAGTCTGTGATTGGCCAGAATATGCTGGCTGTGAGTCAGAGGGTATAACGTCACCACCTACAGGGGCTCCGGCCACTACACCCAGGCCAACTACACCTAAGCCAACTACACCTAAGCCAACTACACCAGCGGCAACTACACCAAAACCAACGAACGCACCACCTACAGCAGCTACAACTGAAGCTCCAGACAATACACTTCCCAACGGTTGTCCCTTCCCTGACCCAATGGACCATACTGTCCATCTACCCCACCCCACTAACTGCTCCCTGTTCTACAGATGTGATCACGGAAAACCCAAGCTGGATTATTGTCCAGATAACCTTCATTTCAACCCGGTACTGCAAGTCTGTGATTGGCCAGAATATGCTGGCTGTGAAGCTGAGGGCATAACTTCTCCACCTACAGAGGCTCCGGCAACTACACCCAGGCCAACCACACCAAAGCCAACTACACCTAAGCCAACTACACCAGTTGCAACTACACCAAAACCAACGAACGCACCATCTACTGAAGGAACAACTGAAGCCCCAGACAATACACTTCCAAACGGTTGTCCCTTCCCTGACCCAATGGACCATACTGTCCATCTACCCCACCCCACTAACTGCTCCCTGTTCTACAGATGTGATCACGGAAAACCCAAGTTGGATTATTGTCCAGATAACCTTCATTTCAACCCGGTACTGCAAGTCTGTGATTGGCCAGCATATGCTGGCTGTGAAGCTGAGGGCATAGCTTCTCCACCTACAGAGGCTCCGGCAACTACACCCAGGCCAACCACACCAAAGCCAACTACACCTAAGCCAACTACACCAGTTGCAACTACACCAAAACCAACGAACGCACCATCTACTGAAGGAACAACTGAAGCACCAGACAATACACTTCCAAACGGTTGTCCCTTCCCTGACCCAATGGACCATACGGTCCATCTACCCCACCCCACTAACTGCTCCCTGTTCTACAGATGTGACCACGGAAAACCCAAGCTGGACTATTGTCCAGATAACCTTCATTTCAACCCAGTACTTCAAGTCTGTGATTGGCCAGAAAATGCCGGTTGTGAAGCTTGGGGCATAACGTCACCACCTACAGAGGCTCCGGCAACTACTGCTAAGCCATCTACACCAGCTGCCACTACACCAAAACCAACGAACGCACCACCTACAGCAGCTACCACTGAAGCCCCAGACAATACACTACCCAACGGTTGTCCCTTCCCTGACCCAATGGACCATACTGTCCATCTACCCCACCCCACTAACTGCTCCCTGTTCTACAGATGTGATCACGGAAAACCCAAGCTGGATTATTGCCCAGATAACCTTCATTTTAATCCAGTACTGCAAGTCTGTGATTGGCCAGAATATGCTGGCTGTGAGTCAGAGGGTATAACGTCACCACCTACAGGGGCTCCGGCCACTACACCCAGGCCAACTACACCTAAGCCAACTACACCTAAGCCAACTACACCAGCGGCAACTACACCAAAACCAACGAACGCACCACCTACAGCAGCTACAACTGAAGCTCCAGACAATACACTTCCCAACGGTTGTCCCTTCCCTGACCCAATGGACCATACTGTCCATCTACCCCACCCCACTAACTGCTCCCTGTTCTACAGATGTGATCACGGAAAACCCAAGCTCGATTATTGTCCAGACAACCTCCATTTCAATCCAGTACTGCAAGTCTGTGATTGGCCAGAAAATGCTGGCTGTGAGTCAGAGGGTATAACGTCACCACCTACAGGGGCTCCGGTTACTACACCTAAGCCAACTACTGCTAAGCCAACTACACCAGCTGCCACTACACCAAAACCAACGAACGCACCATCTACTGAAGGAACAACTGAAGCTCCAGACAATACACTTCCAAACGGTTGTCCCTTCCCTGATCCAATGGACCATACTGTCCATCTACCCCACCCCACTAACTGCTCTCTGTTCTACAGATGTGATCACGGAAAACCCAAGCTGGACTATTGTCCAGATAACCTCCATTTCAACCCAGTACTTCAAGTCTGTGATTGGCCAGAAAATGCCGGTTGTGAAGCTGGGGGCATAACGTCACCACCTACAGAGGCTCCGGCAACTACTGCTAAGCCAACGAATGCACCAACTACAGCAGCTACCACTGAAGCCCCAGACAATACACTACCCAACGGTTGTCCTTTCCCTGACCCAATGGACCATACTGTCCATCTTCCCCACCCCACTAACTGCTCCCTGTTCTACAGATGTGATCACGGAAAACCCAAGCTGGACTATTGTCCTGATAACCTTCATTTTAATCCTGTACTGCAAGTCTGTGATTGGCCAGGAAATGCTGGGTGTGAAGCTGAGGGCATAACGTCACCACCTACAGAGGCTCCGGCAACTACACCAGCACCTGATGGTTGTGATGGATTTATTGATGACACTGTTCAACTGCCACATCCTGGAAATTGTTCGCTCTACCTCATGTGTAACAACAATGAGATCGTTACTCTGGAATGCCCCGAGGGACAGTACTTCGACTCCGTGCTCCTCAAGTGTGATTGGGCTTGTCACGCCGTCTGCTTGGTGGAAGCGGAGTGACAGGCGAGGCCAGCGAGAGGACAGTGACAGTAGCAGCATCGAGAACGAGGAAAACCGTGAAGTTTATATTACGATTCTGTTTCTCTGTCATTAGAATCTGTGTCACTCGAAATGTTAATAAATACATACCTTTCAAGAAGTTCACTGCGATTTTCTATTTTGTTACCTTGTAATTCCTATTTCTTTGTGCTTGTCCACACCATTAGAATTACGCGTTTGTGTTTAGTAGTTTTCACATAGCAAATTATTCTTGTGCAAGAAAAAAAAAACAGCACCAGATATATGCTAACATTGCAACATTCCAATGGCGTTATTTTAAATGCATTATCAATAACTCATGAGTGTGTGTTGTGTATACTTATTATTAAAATTGATTTAACCAAGTAAGAACTGCTAAAATTTTGACATTTTTTTAAATTAATATAATGTAAATTCTAGTAGCATAAATTTGTTGGTAAGCTAGTTTTATAGTGGAATGGTCAACCTTAGCGCCCAGGTACCCGAAAAAATAACACACCTTGACAAACATTTCCTATCGATCCTTAAACTTGTACTTTAATATATCGCTTCGTATACTTACCTTAACCATAAAGCTGGTTTGAACTTTAGAAATCGCATAATCATATTAAATATCACAGAAATAAACAGAAGTGTTTAAAAGGAGGGAATGCAATATATTATCATTGTCTACTCCGACGCTATATAACTAGCACTTTGTTACTACACCTTACCACTGGATACAATCATATTCATTGTTATCGAAATACTTTTTTTCGCCACAATTTTGTGTACGTTTTTATAACACTTTTTACTTAAACATAAATTGTCTTAACTTACACCACTGTGTTTGTGTTCAAGCTTAGTGGTTGACCTATGAGGAGTAACAAAGCGATGACTATATTATGTTCGGAGAGCTGTCTGGATTGGCAATTACATTGTTTTAAATTAAAACAACGGTTAGGCCTACAGTAAAAATATCTACACTATATATAAAAAAAATAAAAAAAAAACATTTTAAAATATTACCATCATATTTACAGTTGAGATGTAGATTGCATTTAAAACGTACATATACACCTTATCAACTCGCCGAACCGTTTCACCGCCCAATATCATACAGATGATGCACACGTCGCAGTGTCATGGAGACAATAAAACATATCTTGAGGTGTGGGTTCAACTCCCAGTCGGTGCAACAACAGACGAACAAGTCAAGACCGCGCGTGGTGTCGTCCAGGACAGTTTGAACACTTTTTATGAGTTTACAGTCGTCGGCGTATAAAAGGTAATCAATAATCTGGGTTAGTCATCATCCATGAATAGTGTCAAGAGAAGCGGGCCAAGAACGCTTCTTTGGGGGACACCAGAGATCACATCGGCCCAGCCAGACTCGGACCCAGGAATCACTTTTGATGCTAATTATTAAGAAAACTAGCAATAAATCAATCTTAGTTTTTATCCATAAAGCTGGATTATATTAGAATCAACTCAAGCATAACACTTATTCACACGATCATCTACTGTGCTTAGACATAGAGCTTGTAGTTTCTACGTGGCTTCCTAATTAACACTGTAGATCTTCGATGAAATTCTAGCTTTGTGACGTCTCGATGAAAATACGATTCCACGTCACTCATCTTTCCAAGTTGAGTATTCTCGCTCGAGGTAAGCTTGCGGAACAACATCTCAATGCTGAGAACCAGAAAGGCTGAGCATATTCCTAGTACAACGATGGTGAGCATGGGAGTTGTTGACTCTAGGGTGACACTGAAGAACATACTCGGGTCTTCTTCATACACGGGCGGCCAGATCTTGGAGCGGATGCGCGGTAGGACTCCAGTCTCGCGCATGCGCATTAGCCTGGAAGCAAACACGAGCCTGGTTAGACCACTTGGAGGGGTAGGACTCCAGTCTCGCGCATGCGCATTAGCCTGGAAGTGTCAATCAAATGGTGATCAGAGTAGGATTGATTCTGGAAGCATCCAGTATGAAAATGAATATTGGAACACTTGGATTATTGTGCTAAATCTACCAATGAAAGTCATTCTTGTTACTGAGTTCTAAATATAAATTTACTTTATTTTATTTATTTACTTTTGGCTGAGTTAGTGAGAATAAATAAATAAATTAATAATAATAAATAAGTAATAAATTAAAATAAATAATAAATTAAATAAAAAAAATGATTAAATAATAAATAAAGTAATAAATCATGGAACGCAGCCTAGTTCTAAGTTTTAATATAATATTTCGATAGGTTTAAACAAACACATCCTACCTTTTATTTATCACTTCTTTGTACGGAAAATTTTGAGGAATCAACATTGCGTATTTTAGAGGCATCCTTATCTGCGGTACATGTGTGATCTTGCACGAGATGTTCTCCCACATCCCCACGGTCAGCTTGTAAGATGTGATCATGGCGTAGTTCTCTTGCTGACATACGCGTTCCAAGCCCTCTTGGAGGGTCTTCGGCAGGTGGTCGTAGCTGTTGTTCTTCACGATCAGCTCGGAGTACACCCGTTGCAGCATGGGGTGATTGGTTGTCTGGACAAACAATTTTTCGGCACAGATAGGTTGAAAATAGGGGGATTACTATTAATAGTATTACCTTGCTTTACGTCTCTATTAGTAATGCTATTCTAGACGATGAGTGATTATGGAGGAAGATGATGGTATGGTATAAAAAAAAGATGATATATATGCAAGATGAGTATGAGTATGAGTATGAGTATGATCTTTATTTTTGAGGTTTAAGCTTACGCTTTTTACAACCTACCTTATTTACTATGTTAATTAATTTGAGTACAATAGTTCAGCATTTCTGCTCTAAGATTAGATTAAATTAAAACAAACAAAAAATATTATTACGCTTAGGACTAAATATACATGTTAACTACTACATATGTTGTTAATATCTAACATAACAAAAAATGAATATATATATATATATATATATATATATATATAGGCAGTTGAACTAATGTAATTGCAATAAACTAAAAACTATGACATATAATGAGAAAAGATATATTGAATGGAGGACACAAAATCTCAACTACAAGATTTGAACACACGATAGACAGCGAGGACTGCTGGGAATAATTAAAGGTGTTTAGTCCGTATCTTGAAAACTACATTAAAATCAATATTCTGAAATGATTTGGGGATAGATATTATTAAAATCTATTACGAAAATTAAAGAAAGATTTAAAAGGGAAAATTGGGTTTGGTATTGTTTAGTTTATCAAACGTGGATCTTTTAAATGCGCATCTGTAGATTTTCATAATATTTAGCCTGGTTGTAAATTGATTACACGACAACGTACCATGCTGGATCACATTGGAATGATTTGAACTGTCAACTGTGTCAACTGTGTCCACCGTCATCCGACAATATTGGATTGCCATGAAGATTGAGGACTCGGGTATGGAAGCCCCATAACGTTTCTCTCAGACGTATATAAAGGTGACTGTTAAAAATAAAAATTATTGGTGCAACTGATGTCAATTGATTTATTAATTTGCCCAATACTTATGCAGGAAGGTTCTGAATACAGGACCTCAGTCACCATCTGATCTCCGAAATATTGAATCGTATTATCGAACGAAAACAAGGTGACACCACAGGTGCTCAGTTTAGTTTTTCTCATAACTTTTCGGCAACATAAACTCGAAAGCACTTTCTCTCTATACTCTACTTTTTTCACTTACCAGTACGGCGGCTGCTTAAAATGTATTGACAGTATGCCTTACTTGGAAATTTTTGAACTGCCCGGATGTGGGTACAACACCCATCTCGTATTTCAAGTCGATCAACTCTTCGAACGTGCTGAAGGGTATATCTATGGTCTGCACGGTCAAGAACGAGATGAGCTTGGCAGAGTAGGCGGCCATTACGATGATGGAGGTGAGCGCTCCTATGATGTAGATGATGCGGCCGGACATGGCTCGGGGTGTGACGTCATGACCTGTTGCACAGGAAGATGAAGGTGAGAGTAGGCGGCCATTACGATGATGGAGGTGAGCGCTCCTATGATGTAGATGATGCGGCCGGACATGGCTCGGGGTGTGACGTCATGACCTGTAGCACAGGAAGATGAAGGTGAGAGTAGGCGGCCATTACGATGATGGAGGTGAGCGCTCCTATGATGTAGATGATGCGGCCGGACATGGCTCGGGGTGTGACGTCATGACCTGTAGCACAGGAAGATGAAGGTGAGAGTAGGCGGCCATTACGATGATGGAGGTGAGCGCTCCTATGATGTAGATGATGCGGCCGGACATGGCTCGGGGTGTGACGTCATGACCTGTAGCACAGGAAGATGAAGGTGAGAGTAGGCGGCCATTACGATGATGGAGGTGAGCGCTCCTATGATGTAGATGATGCGGCCGGACATGGCTCGGGGTGTGACGTCATGACCTGTAGCACAGGAAGATGAAGGTGAGAGTAGGCGGCCATTACGATGATGGAGGTGAGCGCTCCTATGATGTAGATGATGCGGCCGGACATGGCCCGGGGTGTGACGTCATGACCTGTAGCACAGGAAGATGAAGGTGAGAGTAGGCGGCCATTACGATGATGGAGGTGAGCGCTCCTATGATGTAGATGATGCGGCCGGACATGGCTCGGGGTGTGACGTCATGACCTGTAGCACAGGAAGATGAAGGTGAGAGTAGGCGGCCATTACGATGATGGAGGTGAGCGCTCCTATGATGTAGATGATGCGGCCGGACATGGCTCGGGGTGTGACGTCATGACCTGTAGCACAGGAAGATGAAGGTGAGAGTAGGCGGCCATTACGATGATGGAGGTGAGCGCTCCTATGATGTAGATGATGCGGCCGGACATGGCTCGGGGTGTGACGTCATGACCTGTAGCACAGGAAGATGAAGGTGAGAGTAGGCGGCCATTACGATGATGGAGGTGAGCGCTCCTATGATGTAGATGATGCGGCCGGACATGGCCCGGGGTGTGACGTCATGACCTGTAGCACAGGAAGATGAAGGTGAGAGTAGGCGGCCATTACGATGATGGAGGTGAGCGCTCCTATGATGTAGATGATGCGGCCGGACATGGCCCGGGGTGTGACGTCATGACCTGTAGCACAGGAAGATGAAGGTGAGAGTAGGCGGCCATTACGATGATGGAGGTGAGCGCTCCTATGATGTAGATGATGCGGCCGGACATGGCTCGGGGTGTGACGTCATGACCTGTAGCACAGGAAGATGAAGGTGAGAGTAGGCGGCCATTACGATGATGGAGGTGAGCGCTCCTATGATGTAGATGATGCGGCCGGACATGGCTCGGGGTGTGACGTCATGACCTGTAGCACAGGAAGATGAAGGTGAGAGTAGGCGGCCATTACGATGATGGAGGTGAGCGCTCCTATGATGTAGATGATGCGGCCGGACATGGCTCGGGGTGTGACGTCATGACCTGTAGCACAGGAAGATGAAAATGAGAGTAGGCGGCCATTACGATGATGGAGGTGAGCGCTCCTATGATGTAGATGATGCGGCCGGACATGGCTCGGGGTGTGACGTCATGACCTGTAGCACAGGAAGATGAAGGTGAGAGTAGGCGGCCATTACGATGATGGAGGTGAGCGCTCCTATGATGTAGATGATGCGGCCGGACATGGCTCGGGGTGTGACGTCATGACCTGTAGCACAGGAAGATGAAGGTGAGAGTAGGCGGCCATTACGATGATGGAGGTGAGCGCTCCTATGATGTAGATGATGCGGCCGGACATGGCCCGGGGTGTGACGTCATGACCTGTAGCACAGGAAGATGAAGGTGAGAGTAGGCGGCCATTACGATGATGGAGGTGAGCGCTCCTATGATGTAGATGATGCGGCCGGACATGGCTCGGGGTGTGACGTCATGACCTGTAGCACAGGAAGATGAAGGTGAGAGTAGGCGGCCATTACGTTGATGGAGGTGAGCGCTCCTATGATGTAGATGATGCGGCCGGACATGGCTCGGGTTGTGACGTCATGACCTGTAGCACAGGAAGATGAAGGTGAGGTCGATGTTCTCTCTCATTTACTTGAAATTATCCATCCACTGGTACCATATTTTCATGAAATTTAATCAAACATATTTTGTGAAAAAAAAACAGCCGTGTTTTATGAAAAGTTAGCAAAAACTATAGTTGGGCATTTTAAAAATCATAGGTAACAAATATACACAAAGTATCAGTATATCTGTAGAAAAAGAACCAATTTCCGAATTGTTTAAATTTTTAAATATGAATAAGGAACAATAAGAATTGTCAAGTACAAACTTTCGTCAAGTTATCTTCAAGTCAATGTTCTATTTATAAATATAAACTTATTGCGGGACACATTGAAGTGACGTCACTAACCTTGCTGGCAGATGAGGCCGTAGTGGAAGACCATAGCCTCGCTGAGGTTAATGATGGGCGGCCCTTCAGCCTCCGGGTTGCCGCTGTGCCGGCCTATCTTGTAGACCGCGGTCAGAGACAGGCCCAGAATAAAGATGGAGCCCAGTAGCACACATATGACGTCACTAACCTTGCTGGCAGATGAGGCCGTAGTGGAAGACCATAGCCTCGCTGAGGTTAATGATGGGCGGCCCTTCAGCCTCCGGGTTGCCGCTGTGCCGACCTATCTTGTAGACTGCGGTCAGAGACAGGCCCAGGATAAAGATGGAGCCCAGTAACACACATGTGACGTCACTAACCTTGCTGGCAGATGAGGCCGTAGTGGAAGACCATAGCCTCGCTGAGGTTAATGATGGGTGGCCCTTCAGCCTCCGGGTTGCCGCTGTGCCGACCTATCTTGTAGACTGCGGTCAGAGACAGGCCCAGAATAAAGACGGAGCCCAGTAACACACATGTGACGTCACTAACCTTGCTGGCAGATGAGTCCGTAGTGGAAGACCATAGCCTCGCTGAGGTTAATGATGGGTGGCCCTTCAGCCTCCGGGTTGCCGCTGTGCCGACCTATCTTGTAGACCGCGGTCAGAGACAGGCCCAGGATAAAGATGGAGCCCAGTAACACACATGTGACGTCACTAACCTTGCTGGCAGATGAGTCCGTAGTGGAAGACCATAGCCTCGCTGAGGTTAATGATGGGCGGCCCTTCAGCCTCCGGGTTGCCGCTGTGCCGACCTATCTTGTAGACCGCGGTCAGAGACAGGCCCAGAATAAAGATGGAGCCCAGTAAGGCCATCCAAAGACGCATCGAGAACGGGACCAGAAAGTTGTCCCAACTAAGGTTCGCAGACGTTGGACGACGGATTAACACCCGGTTTCTGAAGACAAATCCAGGGGTCATGTTCTTTACCAAGTACATTGCCACAATAATAATTACTACTACACTAATCTATAACTACAATCTTTTGTCACTATTCATAACATTCCGATGCTCAACTCCTAAGAAAAAACTTAGGGTTTCTCTGCATACATATCTTGTTTTTCCATCGCCTTTCAACATTATTCTCTGAATTCCCAAACCATAATTGGGTAAAAATGGGTTTTAGTCAGTTCGAATCGGAGTAGCTCATTCTTGCTAGACAAGAAATGGGAAAGTCAAAAGTAAACTATATCTTACATTGTAAATCACATTTGTTTGTCAGCAAATGGCCTCAATGGGGTGGTGCCGCTTCTGATCGCCCGACATTTGTTTACGAAGTACAACAATCTAGTGCAAACATGTTTTGTAGAGATTTAAGCCTAAGCGTCATCTTCAGCAAACGAAGAGTCTCAGCAATAAAACTTCTAAAATCCGTGCGATCAAAATATTGATTGTAAACACTAATCAGATCCTTGAACAATATGGGAATTATTGGATTGTATTCATACACTGAGACCATCAGGGCCAAGAGGTAGTCAAATGCTCTCCTCCTCTCTAGGACAAGGGTGAAGTCGTTGATGGCCAGGTCGACTTCGTCCCTCAGGATCATCCCTTGGAGGCCGGTCCAGGACCCGTTGGGCAGCAGGGACCCCTGGGTCTTGAGGTCAGACACCACAATCGTCGTCCTGTCAACAGACGTGCATGGAAACTTAAGTTCTTAATTTTGAAATCCAGAAATTGCAAACAAAAACACAACCACATCTGGGAATCAAACCCAGGTCTCCCACATGCCAGGCGGTTGCCTTGACCTCTATTGTCCACTCCATTATCCAATACCAGCTATCAATAATAGTTATTGTTGTCCGTGCAATGCAGCAATTAAGACGATATTGACATTTTTCATTTAGTATTATCTGTGGGCAGGTTCAAAAGTCTTCTTCCAAACTAAAGTAATATAAACAAAGTTTAATCAGTTTCAAACAGTCCCCTCTTTACAAAACTCATACAATTATATAAGTAAAATTGCAATTTAGAATGTATGGGTTTATTGTGGTGTGCATTAGGTGTGCTGGTGTTTCTGCCATTTGAATGCATGGAAGAGGCAGAGCGACTGCATTATTTCATGACGTGGGCTGTCAAGACTTGCAACTCATCAACTTGTCTAAGCAATCAATCATTTTTTTATTATTTTACTATACATCTTTCATGAAAATTAGGGATTTTTACATCAATTATTATAGAATGATAGATAGAATGGTGCACAACATCTTCCATTCCAACAACCCTTATGTTCTCTTTCGGCCACTCACGTGAAATTAAGAGACTGCTCCAGCACTTTCCATACTTCGGGGAAATACCCGGAAATTGTCGCTGTTTTGTTACTGTCATACTTTATTGCCAGGTTTGGAGGATTCTGAAATCAGAATTATGATACATTAACTCAAGTTTACATCATCAATCGACAATATAAATAACCCGTTTTCCAATAATGTCAACATGGTGTGAAAATCACGCATATTTAGGATAAAATAAGTTTCAATTAATATTGGTACCTACCAAAAAAGTTATAAATTATTCTACAATGATGTTAGAGCTTCAAATATATATTTAGTGAGATACGTAATATCCGTGATTAGTTAATATATAGACAAAATGAAACATGAATATAGGAGTAAAATTCCGATCTGGACATGTTTTGTTATAGGACCAATCCTCACATTATAAATATCTTAACGCACGCTCAACAACCAAATACTCACACATACACATGTTATTGAATGCAATGCAAGTTATTATCTGTTATAATAATTCTATGATAATTAATATCACTTGAAAATAATTTAGTTCAATATTAGATTTAAATTGACAGTAAGGGGGGAGCTGGTAAGACAAAAGTCTCGTAAGTTATTATATCTCATTTACTGTTCCGTTTTTGTTAGATACCAATAGCTAATCAGGACACTCTGGTTCTCACATTGTAATACAATAACATTACACATGAACATTGTACTGCAACATTATAGTATTAGATAACACATTAATAATAAACAGAGAACTACTACATTCGTTTTTTTGTCATCCTTGATAACAAATTTTAGGTCTGTTCCCCGTTACCAGTGCATAAGTACAACAGTGCAAATCACATTTAGAAGGCGAAATGTTTAGAAGAATAGCTGAGAGACAAACCAATCCACTGAATATGTTTTATATTATATTTCAAGAAGGTAATGTTTCCAAAACGATCAAATACTTGATAACTGATTGTCCGGAACTAAACATCTAAACACAATAGGATGTATATACGTATTGTGTCAAACAGAACAGGACTGACCTGTTGTAGACATGAATAGAATGGAGAGCCAACAGATCAGGAGATAACCATGTCCTCAAAACACACGAATACCAAATTAATAATTGTATCGTCAGAAAGACACGAGCAGACAATAAATATGCGTTAGCTCTAACACGCTCCCGTGACAAACTAGATGGGGCTGTTAGAATTAATTAACTTACATTTAATCAATCAATGCGATGCGTCCACGGTTTAACCGTATTAACAAGCGTGCGCTGTACAGGGCGATATTGAGGCCACAGCACACGGATATCTAACATCACTTATTTAAACAGGTTAACATCCGTTAAGAGTTCAAGCGTTATAATTATTTGATTTCATTACGATTCATTCTTCATCGTGGACGAAAACCCCGAAACGTCAACGTAGAAGAAAAAGATGTACACTATAGAAATATGTAAAGATAAACTCTGGTGTCAAAACTCAAAACAAGTGCTGTCCAATATCAAGGTGTATTTTGTAATGTGGCGCATTGTTGTCAACGACTATTTAGAAGACCGGCCCTTTGGGCCGTATGCAGAGTCAAGTGTCAAGTTAAGTATAGATTTGTTGATATGGAATACTTTTATTACATACTATATTCCATATTATGAAGAACAAACTCCATAGCAACCATAAACAAAACACATGCTTAACTCGACCGTGCATTCCGCCCTGACTCCGTCTAAGGGTCCTAGAACAATTTTGAAAAGTTGAGAACACATGCAGTCACTATTTTTTGAATTATCAATGTTTTAAGTGGGATCTATAATTTTGAAATAATCGTTACAAGAACTATTGATATGTTTAGTACATATTATTTTATGAATGCTATACGATACCACAATTAAGTTAATGAAATACCAGATAGTGATTTGTCTATGTGTTGTGCGCACATCCACTGTATGACTTGTCCATCACCTCACCTGAACTCCTGGAGCCCGATTCTCTAAATCTGGGGTAAATTTCTCACCGGTTTCTGTCGTTACGGAAGGCGAATGGATGGCTGTGATTGGGTCACAGCCTTCTCATAACGACCAAAACCGGTGATCACCTTATCGTTGACCATAGAGAATCAAGGCCCTGGGCCTGTGAGGTCAAGGGTAAAGCTAGCTGTGACGTCAGTTGGTAGTAGACTACCACTTGGACGTTACAAGACACATTCAAAACAAGCACAATGTTTAAAGACGGAAACATAGTAGAACAGGTAAAACGTTATATAAAACCTAGTATAGTTGGACTATACACTGTTCCTTGTCAAGATCAAAGAATTAAAAACGAAATATTTCGAGCCCTAATCAGAGCTCTTCGACGGGCGAAATCACACCAACTCGCAACCTGACAGCTGACACTGACACACCCCCCTCACCGTGTGGATCGAGGTGGCGGTGAGGGGGGGGTGTCAGTGTCAGCTGTCAGGTTGCGAGTTAGTGTGATTTCGCCTGTCGAAGAGCTCTGATTAGGGCTCGAAATATTGCGTTTTTAATTCTTTAATTTTGAAAAGGAACAGTGTATAGCAACTACTAGGTTTTATGTTTACAGTATGGTGTATTCCAGTTGAGACATTATATCGCAGATAAGTGGACCTTGCTTTGTTATCAGCATTCTTATTGTTCCCTAACTACCTCTGAGGTCATAGATCTGGTTAGATGTGCAGAGTGACATTTGAGCACTCACATGCCGCACGCCGGCTCGCATCACCAGTCCCTGTAGGTTGGACCGACGTTCCTTCAGGGACCCGTTGACGCGTCTAACCAGCCCCGTCTGCAGTGACCACGTGGCGAACTGGTTCCGGTTGAGAGGCAAGTCCTCGCGCACGTGGTAGATCTCCGTCAGCGCCACTGTGACGTCACTCTGACGCTCGACCAATAGGAACTGACAGTTGAAGGGGACGATCAGGTTCGGCAGGAAACTGTCCAGCGGTTCGTCCAGGAAGATGAGCCATGTCGCGTAGGTGGGAATCTGGAACCCCAGACAATTAGTGTCCCTCATGTAACCGATGCATTTATGACACCGATGTCCATTGAAATCAATGATATTTATCTCATTGCTGTATGTTTTTTTTTTCATATAAAGAAACTAAATCCCTAGCAAGAATGTTTGCTGGTATACATCGATCAATTTTACCGCCATACCAATAACCATGTTGTGGCGAGTCTGTATAATACAACAGGTTGTATCCGATACAAGAAAAAATATGTATAGTAAAAACTGTTGCAAAGTGAGAAACTGAAGAGGGACACATCTGCTAAAGTTACTGTGCAGTGCATTCTACCGGTGGATATGTAAAATATGATCAGTTATTAGTATCGCCGTATCGTCAAAGATGTACGCGGTCTATTTCAACGGAATTTCCCAGTACCTGCTCTGCTTGTAGTTCGGAGCCGCGTGCTTGGAATGACAACGCCAGCCAACAGACGGGCAGATAGAATCACTGCAATATCGGATCCAAAGAACGATCTGCGACTGGAATTACGTTGGTATGTGTCACTTGACTATTACATAATCTACGACGCCACTAATGCTCACCTGTGGGAACTTGCTGAGTATGGACATGGTCCCCTGCGTGTCCGCGATGACGACATTGAGGCTCTTACTGACGCCGCACCTGCCCGTCTCCTCGAGGTTATCGAAGGTCACGACGGCCACCGCCACCTGTTGCAGAGAGAGTCTCCTAACGACCCTCACGGTCCTCAGAGGATCCCTCATCGGCTCCGTCGTGACGACGATATAGACGCACTTGGCATCGAACGCGCGCTTCCCCTTGGCTATGATCGCCGCGTACTCTTCGCTAGTGAATCTTTGTCGAGTCTGACCGGTGGAGGAACCCGCGTAGAGCAGAGCTAACATCAACACTGTGACTGTGATCATGTTGCAAACTAGACGTCTCCCGCCTGCTACTGAGCCTCACTTGAATACTACCCACATACTCCACCATGTCTATGAATAAGTTATGAGATACTAGTTGAATGATTCCCTCACCCAATAATTAATAGCGAGGATCCCTTATCACGATCATTATCGGTGACTTACAAACAACTGTCGTGAACAATGACAGAATTGAAGTCCATACATAAATGATGATCAATTTCTGATCTGTACTAGATCAGCGGTGTTTGTTCGTGATGGCGGGCTCGTTATTATAACGCATCGCTATTGGTTGATCACGTGACCCGCACATGCACGTTGAGGCGGGGCTCAGCGGTAGAACGCGGTCTATGATACGGGAGGTAGTGGGCTCGTTGTTATAACGCATCGCTATTGGTTGATCACGTGACTCACACATGCACGTTGAGGCGCGGCTCAGCGGTAGAACGCGGTCTATGATACGGGAGGTAGTGAGCTCGTTGTTATAACGCATCGCTATTGGTTGATCACGTGACCCGCACATGCACGTTGAGGCGCGGCTCAGCGGTAGAACGCGGTCTATGATACGGGAGGTAGTGGGCTCGTTGTTATAACGCATCGCTATTGGTTGATCACGTGACTCACACATGCACGTTGAGGCGCGGCTCAGCGGTAGAACGCGGTCTATGATACGGGAGGTAGTGAGCTCGTTGTTATAACGCATCGCTATTGGTTGATCACGTGACTCGCACATGCACGTTGAGGCGCGGCTCAGCGGTAGAACGCGGTCTATGATACGGGAGGTAGTGGGCTCGTTGTTATAACGCATCGCTATTGGTTGATCACGTGACTCGCACATGCACGTTGAGGCGCGGCTCAGCGGTAGAACGCGGTCTATGATACGGGAGGTAGTGGGCTCGTTGTTATAACGCATCGCTATTGGTTGATCACGTGACTCACACATGCACGTTGAGGCGCGGCTCAGCGGTAGAACGCGGTCTATGATACGGGAGGTAGTGGGCTCGTTGTTATAACGCATCGCTATTGGTTGATCACGTGACTCGCACATGCACGTTGAGGCGCGGCTCAGCGGTAGAACGCGGTCTATGATACGGGAGGTAGTGGGCTCGTTGTTATAACGCATCGCTATTGGTTGATCACGTGACTCGCACATGCACGTTGAGGCGCGGCTCAGCGGTAGAACGCGGTCTATGATACGGGAGGTAGTGGGCTCGTTGTTATAACGCATCGCTATTGGTTGATCACGTGACTCGCACATGCACGTTGAGGCGTGGCTCAGCGGTAGAACGCGGTCTATGATACGGGAGGTAGTGGGCTCGTTGTTATAACGCATCGCTATTGGTTGATCACGTGACTCGCACATGCACGTTGAGGCGCGGCTCAGCAGTAGAACGCGGTCTATGATACGGGAGGTAGTGGGCTCGTTGTTATAACGCATCGCTATTGGTTGATCACGTGACTCGCACATGCACGTTGAGGCGCGGCTCAGCGGTAGAACGCGGTCTATGATACGGGAGGTAGTGGGCTCGTTGTTATAACGCATCGCTATTGGTTGATCACGTGACTCGCACATGCACGTTGAGGCGCGGCTCAGCGGTAGAACGCGGTCTATGATACGGGAGGTAGTGGGCTCGTTGTTATAACGCATCGCTATTGGTTGATCACGTGACTCGCACATGCACGTTGAGGCGCGGCTCAGCAGTAGAACGCGGTCTATGATACGGGAGGTAGTGGGCTCGTTGTTATAACGCATCGCTATTGGTTGATCACGTGACCCGCACATGCACGTTGAGGCGCGGCTCAGCGGTAGAACGCGGTCTATGATACGGGAGGTAGTGGGCTCGTTGTTATAACGCATCGCTATTGGTTGATCACGTGACTCACACATGCACGTTGAGGCGCGGCTCAGCGGTAGAACGCGGTCTATGATACAGGAGGTAGTGGGCTCGTTGTTATAACGCATCGCTATTGGTTGATCACGTGACTCACACATGCACGTTGAGGCGCGGCTCAGCGGTAGAACGCGGTCTATGATACGGGAGGTAGTGGGCTCGTTGTTATAACGCATCGCTATTGGTTGATCACGTGACTCGCACATGCACGTTGAGGCGTGGCTCAGCGGTAGAACGCGGTCTATGATACGGGAGGTAGTGGGCTCGTTATTATAACGCATCGCTATTGGTTGATCACGTGACTCGCACATGCACGTTGAGGCGCGGCTCAGCGGTAGAACGCGGTCTATGATACGGGAGGTAGTGGGCTCGTTGTTATAACGCATCGCTATTGGTTGATCACGTGACTCGCACATGCACGTTGAGGCGCGGCTCAGCGGTAGAACGCGGTCTATGATACGGGAGGTAGTGGGCTCGTTGTTATAACGCATCGCTATTGGTTGATCACGTGACCCGCACATGCACGTTGAGGCGCGGCTCAGCGGTAGAACGCGGTCTATGATACGGGAGGTAGTGGGCTCGTTGTTATAACGCATCGCTATTGGTTGATCACGTGACTCGCACATGCACGTTGAGGCGCGGCTCAGCGGTTTATTTTATTTATCGTATGGAAGCAACAGCTAAGATTCAACAAAGTACAATATACATATAAAGTTATCATAAATATAAATCATAAACATAAATCTAAGCCGGCCAACCAGGCCAGCGCGTCAGGTGTTGCTCTGTGGATCTCAGACCAATCCCCCTGGAAAGAGCGCAGGCGGCAATCCCTCACAATGTGGTTGATGGTCTGGCGAGGTTCGCCACAGTCACAGGCGCTGGATGGGATCGCGCCCCATTTGAACAGGGAGTCTGCGCACCGGCCATGATTGGTTCTGATGCGGTTTAGTCTGGTCCACAGGTGTCTAGGAAGATCAAAGCCTGGAACGGGAGTCGTTGGGTCTACAATTGGCGAGTTTGGTGCAAATTCCGACCACATTCTTTTCCACTCCATAGCACTGTCAAAGTTAGATTCTTGAAGTTTGGCAGCTTGTCTCAAAGATGGATTCCGCGACTTCAAGCGACCGCGGTACATTATGGCAGCATCTTCATGAATAGGCAAATTGTGTTTTTTGCATATTTTGTCGTATTCTCTGAGCAGCGCTTTTGAGCGCCTTAATGATGGTGGGGTGATATTGCTCAGGACAGGTAGCCATTGGGTCGGCGTTGATCTGAGTGTTCCGGAAATCGTCCGCATTGTAATATTGAGCTGGGTATCTATAATCCGAGTATGCGTGCTTTCCAGCCAGACCGGTGCACAGTACTCTGCTGACGAGTACACCAGGCCAAGGGCAGCAGTGCGCAATGTAGCAGGCGAGGCTCCCCATGTAGTCGAAGCAAGTTTGTGAAGTAGGTTATTTCTTGTTTTAAGCTTGGCTGCGCAGTTATGCAGATGCTGTTTAAACGTGAGAGATCTGTCCAGCGTTATTCCGAGATACTTTGGATGAAAGTTATGTTGCAGTACAGCACCATTGAAAACTACTTGAAGCGGGACGTGGGCTATTTTGTTGTTCAGATGAAACCATGCTGACTCCGTCTTACTGAGGCTGGGAGTGAGTCTCCAATTTTTGAAGTAAGCACTCAGGCCTTCAAGGTCTTGTGTAAGAACTTCTTCAGCAACGTGCATGTCCTTGTGCTGGAAGGTCAAGGCTAGGTCGTCTGCATACTGGAACTTTCTAGACTTTGTCTCCGGCATGTCGTGTATATAGAGGTTGAACATCAACGGGGCGAGAACGGATCCTTGTGGTAACCCGTTATTGAGTTGTCTCTGCTTACTTTTAGCCTCGTCCATGAAGACTTCAAAGGTGCGATTACTCAGCATATTATTGATGAGTCTGCTTATTCTTTTGCAGGGCACAACTTTGAGGAGTTTGTAGATTAGGCCCGTGCGCCACACTGTATCGTACGCCGCAGTTAGGTCCACAAATACTGCAGCTGTTTTAAGCTTTTTCTCAAAACCAGCTTCAATGTGTGTTGTTAAGGACATGACTTGGTCTGTGCAGCTGCGTCCTTGGCGAAATCCGGCCTGCTCTACGGGGATGACTTCATTTACTGCATGCTCAATTCTGTTATAGATAAGCCGTTCCAGAACCTTGTAGCAACTGCTCAAGAGTGCAATTGGGCGATAGCTTTCCGCTATGTCAGCTGGTTTGCCAGGCTTGAGAATTGCTAGGATCTTCGATTTCCTGAATTCCCTGGGGTAACTTCCAGATATCAAAATGTCGCTGTAAAACTTACAGAGCCACCTTTTGGTGTTCTTCCCACAGGCCTTCAGGAATTCGGGGTGGATTCCATCAGGGCCGGCTGCCTTCCCAGCTTTAGTTCTTGATATGGCTGCTTCTAGCTCAAGCATTGTAAAATCTTTGCTAAATTCTGATGAGTCAGGAGTGGTGGATCTTAAGTCTTTGAGTGATCTTCTTATCGTCCTCGTGAATTCCTTGTCGGCCTTAGCCTTGGAGGTTTCAACTATCCGGCGCGCTACCGCCTCTGGGTTGATTTTGGGCAGATGTGATGTAGTCACATTAGCGCCACCAAGTTTACGTAGGAGGCTCCAAGCTTTCCTACTTGAATGGGTGAAATCTAAGTTGTTGGTCGTGTTTTTCCATTTGTCTCGGCGTGCCGTGTCCAGCGAATATAAAAGGTCCTCAGCTATTTCTGGGTCTCCAGACTGCAGGAATTCTTGGTATAGCCTGTCGCTCTCTTCACTCCACCCCGGAATGTATTCCTTACGGTAACCACGCGGGATGTGTCTCTTGGCAGTTGAGATGACGGCTCCAACAAATCTCGAGTAGTTCTGGGCAGATGGAGGGATCCAGCGGACGTTAAAGTCTAACTCTTTGGAGAATGAACCCCAGGCAGCTTTGTTGAAATTCCATCTAGGCCGCTGGACAGAGTTTATCAGCGGGATTTTTATACCACTTTCTATCATAACGGGCCGGTGTTGGCTCCGGGGGAAGCTTTTGAGAACTCTTCTGGACACGTGCATATTATGTCGCTCGGTGTCACTGGTAGTTACAAAGCATAAATCAGGGTTGTAATCTCTCTGCCATCGTCCAGAGTGAAAGGTACCTTTATCTTTTGCGTCAAATATCAGAACCATGTGGTATATATCAGCCCAGTTGGATAATCTGATGCCATTCTCGTCATTTGACTGATACCTCCACGAAGTATGGTGGCTGTTGAAATCGCCGGCATAAACCGCCGGGTGCTGGTAGACAGGGAGCGTTACCGCTGGCCAAGGAACGTTAGGTGGTTTATAGATGTTTACAATCTTAATATCAGCTACTTGAACAGTCACCAAGAAGACGTTGTCATCGCCACTCGTTTCAATGAGAATTGCATTCTCTATTGTCGACTTGACGTATGTGGCAACGCCGTACGCATGGTGGTTGACAGCCCCCACGAGGGTGTAGCCGACTATCTTGCCGCGAGCCATTAGGCTAGCGTCGTCTGGGCAGTGGGTCTCTTGGAGAAGGACAACGTCAGTGTTGTTTTCTTGTAGTACTCTGTGTAGATGGTCGCATTTAGCTCTGCTAATGCCTTCGATGTTTAGTTGGCAGATACGGACCGAGGGTCCAATATCTCTTGTCAGGTGGCGCTGAGAAGTGCCGGTCGGGAAGTTGGTATCCTGAGATTCTTGCATTGTTGAGTTATAGCTGTTACTGGTTGCCGGGAGCTCGAGGAACTTAGTCGAGGAAGTGTTCGGCATCCAGTTGTGAATAGACTTTTAGCGTTACCCAGGGTGCAGCGCGAGGAGCTTGTCTATTCGTCGCACCCCAGGCTCAGCGGTAGAACGCGGTCTATGATACGGGAGGTAGTGGGCTCGTTGTTATAACGCATCGCTATTGGTCGGGCTCGTTGTTATAACGCATCGCTATTGGTTGATCACGTGACTCGCACATGCACGTTGAGGCGCGGCTCAGCGGTAGAACGCGGTCTATGATACGGGAGGTAGTGGGCTCGTTGTTATAACGCATCGCTATTGGTTGATCACGTGACCCGCACATGCACGTTGAGGCGCGGCTCAGCGGTAGAACGCGGTCTATGATACGGGAGGTAGTGGGCTCGTTGTTATAACGCATCGCTATTGGTTGATCACGTGACTCACACATGCACGTTGAGGCGCGGCTCAGCGGTAGAACGCGGTCTATGATACGGGAGGTAGTGGGCTCGTTGTTATAACGCATCGCTATTGGTTGATCACGTGACTCGCACATGCACGTTGAGGCGCGGCTCAGCGGTAGAACGCGGTCTATGATACGGGAGGTAGTGGGCTCGTTGTTATAACGCATCGCTATTGGTTGATCACGTGACTCGCACATGCACGTTGAGGCGCGGCTCAGCGGTAGAACGCGGTCTATGATACGGGAGGTAGTGGGCTCGTTGTTATAACGCATCGCTATTGGTTGATCACGTGACTCGCACATGCACGTTGAGGCGCGGCTCAGCGGTAGAACGCGGTCTATGATACGGGAGGTAGTGGGCTCGTTGTTATAACGCATCGCTATTGGTTGATCACGTGACTCGCACATGCACGTTGAGGCGTGGCTCAGCGGTAGAACGCGGTCTATGATACGGGAGGTAGTGGGCTCGTTGTTATAACGCATCGCTATTGGTCGGGCTCGTTGTTATAACGCATCGCTATTGGTTGATCACGTGACTCACACATGCACGTTGAGGCGCGGCTCAGCGGTAGAACGCGGTCTATGATACGGGAGGTAGTGGGCTCGTTGTTATAACGCATCGCTATTGGTTGATCACGTGACCCGCACATGCACGTTGAGGCGCGGCTCAGCGGTAGAACGCGGTCTATGATACAGGAGGTAGCGGGCTCGTTGTTATAACGCATCGCTATTGGTTGATCACGTGACCCGCACATGCACGTTGAGGCGTGGCTCAGCGGTAGAACGCGGTCTATGATACGGGAGGTAGTGGGCTCGTTGTTATAACGCATCGCTATTGGTTGATCACGTGACTCGCACATGCACGTTGAGGCGCGGCTCAGCGGTAGAACGCGGTCTATGATACGGGAGGTAGTGGGCTCGTTGTTATAACGCATCGCTATTGGTTGATCACGTGACTCGCACATGCACGTTGAGGCGCGGCTCAGCGGTAGAACGCGGTCTATGATACGGGAGGTAGTGGGCTCGTTGTTATAACGCATCGCTATTGGTTGATCACGTGACTCGCACATGCACGTTGAGGCGCGGCTCAGCGGTAGAACGCGGTCTATGATACGGGAGGTAGTGGGCTCGTTGTTATAACGCATCGCTATTGGTTGATCACGTGACTCGCACATGCACGTTGAGGCGCGGCTCAGCGGTAGAACGCGGTCTATGATACGGGAGGTAGTGGGCTCGTTGTTATAACGCATCGCTATTGGTTGATCACGTGACTCGCACATGCACGTTGAGGCGCGGCTCAGCGGTAGAACGCGGTCTATGATACGGGAGGTAGTGGGCTCGTTGTTATAACGCATCGCTATTGGTTGATCACGTGACTCGCACATGCACGTTGAGGCGCGGCTCAGCGGTAGAACGCGGTCTATGATACGGGAGGTAGTGGGCTCGTTGTTATAACGCATCGCTATTGGTTGATCACGTGACTCGCACATGCACGTTGAGGCGGGGCTCAGCGGTAGAACGCGGTCTATGATACGGGAGGAAGGGGGCTCGACTCCCACCCCTGACTGTTCTAAAGTGTTTGTGTTCTTTCTAGAAATGATTTAAAACAACTTATTAATAATACTATTCATTTGTCTGTGCTGCTATGTTACATCTCGTCAGCTTCTGTTGGTCCGTTCAGCCAAAGTAAGGTTGTAAATGTAAGGGCAGCACGTCGTGCATGTGCAAAATGCGCCATTCTTACACTCATTTATCAATGGGATTGTAACCTACTCTTTAATTGGATCCCAATGAATTATCAAGATAATCATTTATGGGCTACACTCTTAACTCGAACATAACTATGAACATGGCATGTTGCCCGGTATTTCAGTCCAATAGACTTCGACGTGAATTTAATTAAACACTCACGTAGGCTTTCGCGGCCCGAGTCAATCACTAAACTTGGCTTTCGGGTATAGCCGCGTCGATTGTTGCTTAAAAGCTGACGTTTCGGGCAGGTTACACTACCCATCTTCAGAGCTAAGACCTGAAGAAGTCACAGAATGAAACCTACTCGGTCCAGCTTCACTCCGTGACTGCGACAAGCCCTATTGTTTCCCGCGTATCGTTCTCCTCCGTGAGCCACCCCGCGCCTGTTCTACCGGTTCGACTCCGTCGTTATCTCCTTACGTCATCTCAGATAGCGCTCGCCGTGTTTCCCGCGCGTTGTTGATGCGATGTATAGTAGGTCTCCAAATGCGGCTCAACTTCAGTCCATCGTCCCGATTGAAATTATTTGGGTGCTTTTCAATTTCAATTGCTTCCCGGACCAGACGGGACCGAACATGCGTTGTTACAGCTAAAGCTCTTGTTTCTTCGAAATTAATGCGGTGACCTTCGTTGAAGCTATGTTCTGCTATTGCCGACTTATCTATGTGGCCCAGTTTTGTGTGGCTAATGTGTTCTCTCAATCTCGTTGAAATTGAATGTCGGGTATTTACGGATATTACTTTAATACGTCGGCCGACAATTGATACGGTACTTGTGACTATGTCGGACCAATCTTCTACTTTACAGATAAGTAACTCTCTGATGTCAAGGACTGCACATGTTATCTACGTTGTTGATTTTATTAATTATTTGTTTATCATGAGCCAAACTCAAAACTAAGATAAATCTGTTCTAAACTGATTTCGCTCACGCCCTGGGCTGTACAGGGGCTACATGGGCTACTGGCATACAAAAGGAGTCACATTTCGGATTCTCCGGCTCCTTCCTCAAGCGCAGTCCATGCTCGACGACCGCGTTGACCCTGGCCCCTCAACGCCTGACGAAGATGGTGGGTTCTGCCCCGACATCGCAGCTCTCGGTCAATAAGGACTTCGCATGAGAACTAAGATATGAAATATCTATCTTCTTTCAAATAACCTATCCAGGTACAGTTCAGACTTCAGAGTGTGTTGCGTGATCATGAAATTCTATGTTTACTATAGCATTAGTACGATTGATGGTGCTGTGACATCACATGCAGACAAACAATTTGTTGCTAGGCAACTCCACTGTTGTAGTTTTCTTTGATTGGTGAACATTCAATGTTTGTCTGCAAAAAACAACTGCCACAAGACTATTATTAGAATCGTAATTAACGCTATAAACGAGCTGTACTATTTAGATTTGATGATTCTTACACAACATGATATAATTATTGATTGCAAAAATTGGTGTATTAAAAGTATAAATAACGTATTTCCCCCACCAGAAGTGCGGGACTAGTTCTTGAATACATCTATAGATAGCTGTAGACGCATTCATTTTAATAGTGTAACACACTATCACTTTTTGTGAAGTATATACACAAGGAGATACTTACAGGGATTGCGGGTGTATTAAATAATAAACACACTTAAAATAATGTCTTAAATATATATTTAAATTACAAATATATTCCTATATTCTGCCACATAATTCAAAATAAATCCCAAGTGGTTTATTTTAAATAAGATTTTAACGATGCACCATACAGGTCATGGATTTAAATCATCCATTTCTCAGAACAACAAGGTATTCTCTTCTTTCCTAATGTTAGCATTAAATATTAATCGACGAATCACTTAAAGCCTCATATATTTTAACTTTTAAACGACATCAATTGATATCTTATTCAGTTCAGTGTCAGTTAAATCTACTTACTGGTTGACATAGTAAAGAGTATGGCAGACTATTTTTAGCAAGTGTTAGAACAGCTGATGGAAAGGAATAAGCTACAGTATATACAATTTATTTCATGGTAGATTTGGAAAGGAGGGAAGTAATGGGATGTAATTGTCATTTAAATACTGATTTATCCCAACTGAAACTCGAAACCAGAATATCACATCATGATCTTAAAGCCAATGCGCGTATAAAAGTATGCATTTTATTATCATAGTTTGTGAACTTCAGAATGCAGCTAATGACATTTCGTAATCGGAAATGTATTTCCATACTTTATTGGATTCTTTATGTTTATATTATATTTTATACCAACATAGCCAAATATGAGTTCGATAATGGTATGTTTGGTAAAGACAAGTTTTTTTTGTTTATTTTTAAGTATACAATTTAAATGACAACGTTATTTTGTTGTTGTCGTTAACTGTTTTGCTCATTGAAAACAATTCATAATCTGTCTAAGATAGTAACATTTCTATCTCAAATACTTTGATTTTATCCCATAAAAATACCTGACGCACTGAAATTATTACCACTTTCTAAACCAGATGATTTATGTTCGCCCACCCTACCTCAAAATGTGTAGAATTTCACTCGCGTGTTAACAGATACAAGCCCACACTGTTCTATGTAAATGTTGTGTATTGGGTACATAGATGTTCAGCATTGAGCACCAGTCAAGACGTCTAAGGTCGAATGTTGTCCAGTATCCATCCAACGTACTCGGACACGCGAGTGTACACGCCCGGCCACCCCTCCGTACCACATGGGTTCATCCCATAGGACACGACCCCAATGGCGTAGAACCGTAGCACGCGGTCCCGTGTCAGCTGATGGCCGCTCATGAGACTTCCGCCACTGTCACACAAGCAGGAGTCTTTGCCCCTCTGCCCCCCCGCGCAGATCTGGTTGGGGTTGACGATTCGGTTCTTGCGCGCATAGGTCGTGTTGCAGTCGTCGTTGCTCACCACAGGCAACTTGACCTTGAGCTTGATCGCGCTCAAGGACACTGTGGGCATAAGAAGGCGGTGTTAGGACACTGTGGGCATGAGAAGGCGGTGTTAGGACACTGTGGGCATGAGAAGGCGGTGTTAGGACACTGTGGGCATGAGAAGGCGGTGTTAGGACACTGTGGGCATGAGAAGGCGGTGTTAGGACACTGTGGGCATGAGAAGGCGGTGTTAGGACACTGTGGGCATGAGAAGGCGGTGTTAGGACACTGTGGGCATGAGAAGGCGGTGTTAGGACACATGTGGGCATAAGAAGGCGGTGTTAGGACACATGTGGGCATGAGAAGGCGGTGTTAGGACGCTGTGGGCATGAGAAGGCGGTGTTAGGACACATGTGGGCATGAGAAGGCGGTGTTAGGACACTGTGGGCAATAGACGGCGGTGTTAGGACACTGTGGGCATGAGAAGGCGGTGTAAGGACACTGTGTGCATGAGAAGGCGGTGTTAGGACACTGTGGGCATGAGAAGGCGGTGTTAGGACACTGTGGGCATGAGCAGGCGGTGTTAGGACACTGTGGGCATGAGAAGGCGGTGTTAGGACACTGTAACGTTCCGCCCCCTATCAGTAGTGTGGGGAACAGGGAAGGTTAGGGTAAATTGGATATCCGGGTAAAAATGTAAGTTATAGAATACCTGTATATTCCGTTTGATGTCCGATGGATCGTCCTCTTGTCGTACGCCACACGTGGTCTTAAAACATATAATACACTAACACTACTAATTCACTAATCACACTATTTAAGTTCGTTGGAAGTGCACTCCGAAGTTAAGCGACTAAATCAACTATGGTATATACACAAAATAAAACACGTTTAATAGTTGGATGCTACCACACGAAGGATATACTGGTTCGAAAACCGAGGTGCACCTGTTGTCACACGAACGTCCGGTGTCTTCGGCGCCCGGACCACCACTACTCCTCCCCTAACGCTCTCTTTCGCGCGGTACCCTGCCTGAGGGGTTTTGTTGGTATTTTGTTGTATTCTCCGGATAGGTAGGTATAGGACGGGATAAAATGATAACATGTAGTGGGTGGTAATTGAGGTAAGAATCGGTAATTGGCAATTTAGCAAAAGGATGGATAACACTTGCGCCAAGAGGGGGTGTAGTCATGAGGCGCCTCACCTCTCTTTTCCCAGGGGTCATTCCCCCCCGCATATCTAACGGTGGTACTGGCAGGGTTGTTGCCTCAGGGTAAATGTAGCTAGGCGGTTGTTGGTTCATTACATTGCCCCCTGAAGAGGTGCGCCGGGGCTGGTAGGGCGCCTAGCATCCTCTTTACTATGAACCACCAACCCATCTCCCGCGCCCTGGTCCGATGTCATTGTGTATCTGGTAGTGCCTGTACATATGGTTTCATGTTAACCACATTGTACACTCCTTTGCAGTGCTTAATTTGTAATGGAGCGCGGGTATACGCAGTATACCCACCTATTTTCGTGGGTATACGCAGTATACCCACCTTTTTTCATGAATTATTAGGTACGCAACACTCAAATTTTGGCTAACATATATAAAAAACAAAAATAATTTGTATTGGGTATTTTACCCTAACATACTCATATTTCAAATTTACTTAGGTATATCTATAACTCTAAAGAAAACTCTTATCTCTTGGTTTTACGTTTTTCCCAAACCAACCTCCGTACTTTATAAATAGAATCATCTCCTATTGACATTGTTATTGGCTGCAGGTTCCTCGTCAACCAGACAGTAAGGGTTAGCAACGCGAAGGCGGTACAGTCGCTCTCGCTGCTGTGAGGGAAATGGCACGATCCTGTTTGATACAGCATTTCTCTGGTTGTGGATATACGTTCGATTCTTCTTTAATACTAAAGGAGTGTCCTGTTAAAACTAAAAATTTGGCTCTGCATTATGTTTGATGGTCTGCAGGGGCGGACAGGCCCGCCGGGCAACCGGGCAAATGCCGGTGGCCTGCCTGTTTTGGCCCAAATTTGGACTGGTTCGACTGGAACAGGCATAAACTGCCTGGCGCCAGCGGTAAGTTGCCGCGAATTGAAAATTAAATTTCTTTAAACCCGAGTCCCTCCCACCCCTTCCTTCACGATATTGCAAGGTTTAAATAACATTGTAGATTCGTTGGATTTCGGTGTAAATTGATCTCATTCTCATCAACCTTCTTGCAGGTGTTTTTCTACTTTTAACCGACGAAAACTACAGTATTTCGGTAGTGCATTCAGCCTGCTATCTTTTTTTCTAAAACGCACCAAATGCCTTTTTAAAACCTGATTTTTTTAAATTTCGCCTGCGGCGCTGTTTGTTGGGGGCCACAGCCTCCCAAACCCCCCGTGCCTGGCCTGACCAAAAGTTTGCCCGGCCTGGATTTTTTCCCCAGTCTGAAACGCGTTTTGAGGTGATATCTTGTCATAAAAATAATTACAACTGATAACATTTCTGCTATTGTTAGGTTGTTCCTCGTGGAAATGAATTGTTGTCAGTTGACAAAAAATTACTGTGTAACTACTTCAATAACTAATATTTTATAATATATGTATCTGCTTTTAATCACTTACAGGACAATTAAAATAACGATTGGCTTTTGAAGACGAGTAAAATTGTATCAAATCCAAACCAAAACTCCAAATCCAATTCCAGATTACGAGCCCAGAGGCTGAATTGGTAAGCGGGATGCGGGGGGGGGGGGGGGGGCAATTTCCCACCAACCACATCAATTTTTATCACGAGCACAATGTGACATGAAACTATGATGCGTATACCCACCTTTTTCCTTACAAATTAACCACTGCTCCTTTGTTCTTGCCTGCTTTATCGGCGAGTTGGTACGCATTTGCTCCCGTGATGGCAGTGACCCAGAAGGGACCTGCATATAGGTGAAAAAACTTCCTGGTCTCTTTTGAAAGCGTGCTGGATAGATGTAGGGTTTTCACTAAGACCGGATCCCCGACCTTGAAAATTGTCGCTCTCGTTTTGTGTTGTGCAGCATGTCTCTCTCTACGTTTTTCTCCTTTACTGGCTAGCCTTTCCTGAGCCAAGATAACTTTATGCTCTAACGTATCGTCTCGTTCGTTATCATCTGGTAAGGAAATGATCTTGTCCATCGCGCGCTCAGGTCTCTTGCCGAAATGCAACTCATAGGGTGTGAACCCTGTACCTTCATGGTATGTAACATTTAACCATGTATTTATTGAGGGGACTAGGTTTGGCCATGTGGTGTGTTTAGTGCTGCAGTACGCCCGAAAGATTCTCCCCAACTCTCTCATGATACGCTCGGAAGGGTTTGACTGCGGGTGGTGTATAGATGTATGCTTCACGTCTACTCCCAGCTCCGTAAGTGTGTTCACCCACAGGTGAGACGTATACTGCGTTCCGTTATCCGAAAGCATCATTTTCGGTTTACCCACTTTGTCGAAATATGTAAGGGCTCTGCTGGTAATGGCCTTGGCTGTTGCTCTTTTCAACGTGTACAGTGTCACGTACTTTGTAAAGAGATCGACAAACACCAGTATGTATTGTACTCCACCCTGGCCGGTTGGAAGGGGCCCATAAAGGTCCGTAGCCACCATAACACCTTTTGCTTGTGGTAGGATTGGGTGTAGAATGCCATGTTGTGTTCTATTTGGTACTTTAGTTTTTTGGCAGGTATCACATGATGCCAAACTCTTCCTCACTGAGCGGGCCATGTCTTTCCAGTAAAAATGTTCCATGATCACCGGAATACATTTTGCTGGGCCAAAATGTCCTAGCTCCTCGTGAACGCTCCATATTATGTCTTGCGTGAGCGTAGTAGGCACACAAAGTCTCCAGGCTAGTTTGTCGTTGTGCTTGTTGTGATAGAGCTGTTCGTTAAACATCCTGTAGTGAGCCCTGTACGTGTCATGTTCTGGTATGCTATCTTCGGCCAAGGCATCTATAATTTTGCGTAAATGAGGGTCAACCCGTTGATGTTCTGCGATGGTTTGCAAGGCTTTCCTTAGCTTGTGCGTAATCACTTTCTCTAATTTGGCAATCAGGATTTCATTGTCTGAATGGCATTCTTGTGGAATTGTATTATATGCTGTGGGCGCTGGAAACCTACTCAAGGTGTCGGCCACGAGGTTGTCCTTCCCTTTACAATACTCAATTTTTGGATTAAATTCTTGTATGAAAAGAACCCAACGCGTCAACCTGCCCGGTAAGAGGCGACAGCTTGTAAGGAAGGTTAGGGCTCGATGGTCAGTTAGAATGGTCAAGTCCGCTCCTAGGACGAAACTCCTAAACTTTCCCAATGAGTATACGATACTTAAACATTCTTTCTCCGTCGTTGTAAAGTTCAGTTCGGCCCCCTTCAAGGTCCGCGACGCCATGGATATGACTTGGAGGTCTCCTTTCAAATCTTTTTGGTACAGTTGACCCCCTATCCCAATCGCGCTCGCGTCACACTGCACGTAAAATGGTTGTGCCAGATCCGGATGTGCTAGTGTTACCGACGTAAGAAAATGTTGTTTCACCTTTCTAAACGCCACTTCCATTTCTTCATCCCACGTCCACTTAATGCCCTTCCTCGTTAAGTGTAGTAAGGGTGCTGTTGAATCGGCGAAACGACATGCAAACCTCCGATAGTAGCCACACATACCCAAAAATGCCCTGAGCTGCTTGACATTCTTTGGTGTAGGCCATTTTTCAATAGTCTCTAGCTTGGAAGGATCGGTGGCTACTCCCCTTGGCGACAGTATGTGCCCCAGAAACGGCACTTCTTGTCTTGCAAATATGGATTTTCGTATATTTGCCGTCATTCCTGCTTTTTGCAATCTACGCAACACGGCTTCAATATGGTGGAGATGCTCCTCAAATGTAGCTGATGCTATAAGCAGATCATCCACATATGCCGTGACAAATTGCATAAGTTCAGGTCCCAGGATACGGTCGAGCGCCCTAGTGAAAGCCCCTAAGCTTACACTTAAGCCAAAGGGAAGTCGACACCAGTGGTAAACCCTCTGGTTGTACCGGAAAGCCGTGTATTGCCTGCTGTTTTTGTGTAGAGGGATTTGCCAATACGAGGCTGTGAGATCGATGGTCGAAAAATACTTAGCCCCCTCAAACTTCTGCAGTATTTCCTCGGGCACATTAGGGCAATCCCGGTCGGGTTCCAGGATACGGTTTATTTCACGGGCGTCCAGACATATTCGAACCGATTTGTCTTTCTTTTTTACCACTACTATAGGGTTTATATATGAACTTTCCGACCGCTCGATTATGCCATCCTCCACCAGGCTAGCAATGTGGTTATCGACTGCCTCGCGTTGAGCAAAGGGTACAGGGTACGATTTTTGAACGAACCCATCTGTCTTGCGCACTCGTAAGGAACACTCATATGCATTCGTCAACCCGGGTTTGTCTGAAAATACCTCATCATATCGAGTCAACAACGTATGGAGTTCCCCCCGCTGGTCCTCCGTCAGGATGTCATTGTCTGCGATGACTGCCTGAGGTTTTGCTTGGCTCATTTGTGCCCCCTTAACAGTGTCTTTCTCATCTTGCGGGATATTGTTAATGGACAACGTGCTGGTCGGTGTGTCTGGACAAGGTCCTACTGATATATGTAGTAGCGGTCGGTCCTCTTGACTAGTATCTTCTACGCCTATGGTCGTGAGTGGTCCTCCCACTGTAGTTCCCTCAATGGTGATAACATTGTGCTCGAAGTCTAGGTGTACCTTAAATTTAGTCAACCAGTCGACACCCAGAATAACAGGCTTTACCAGATCTCGCACAATGAAACATCCGATCTCCGTCTTTGTGTTCTCAATATCAATTTGTATGTAAGCTTGTTGGCATACACGTTGACTGCGTTTGCCTGTTGCTCCGACCACACTTACTCCCACCACTGGCAGGACTGGTATACTGCTATGTTGTGTGGCTAGTTGGTCCCAAAACATCTGCGAAATACATGAAGCCTCACAACCCGAGTCTAATAGAATGTCACATACCTGGCTGTGAATTACGGCTTGTATTATGGGACATTCTATTTTGGGAGGTAATGCGCCCCCCTCTGGCGTGTCTAAAATATCGTCGCTTGGCTTCGCGTATATTGCTGAAATGATGTGTTCTTTGTCCGACTCTACTCTGTGCCACTCGGCCGGAACGCCTCTCCCTCGTGTTCCGGCCGCCGGTCGTTTTCCGTCAGCGCTTCCTGCTCAAACTCTTGTTGTACTTCCAGGGTACGTACTTCCCTGGCTCCCCGGTCCCTCCAGTTGTTGAATTGGGTTCTGCGATCGTTTTCTGCGTAATCGCCATTATTTCGGCGGTCATTTGACCCGGAACCCCGGTCTTGTGCCGCCGTGTTGTTCCGCCGGTCGCTTGCCGCGGTGCCTCTAGTCTGCGGCCCCCCACCAGGCGCGCCACTATCATTGTAGCTCCTCTTCGCGCGGTAGTCACTAGCGTAGTTACTAGCAATCTCCTTGTCGTCTGCATCTAGGCGCTCTAAAAAGTCCATAACGCCGTCTTTTGTCATGTCTGTGTTCCATAACGCTATCTTCACGTCTTTCTTGTAGTGTTTCACTAGTTGTTCTATTAGGTCCTTTTCTGCGGGTGGGTTGGTAATGTGCTTTGCCACACGATAGTAGTATGCGAAATATTCCGCCCGCGACTTCTTACCTGGCGTGAAGGTCCCGCCAAAAATGTGTCTCAGGACATTACTTTGGTGTTGCTGCCCCCAGTATTTGGCTAGGAAGACTTCCCTAAACTGTTCGTAGGACTCGAAATTGATCGCGTTCTCATTAGCCCAATGGCCTGCAGCCCCCACTAAGCACTGCACCACCAGGCTGAGTCTGTTGGCAGGGGGAATGTTGATGTTGTGGAAATTCCTCTCGATGGCGGTAATAAAATCAACTGGGTGCATTCCTGTGTCACCCCCCATAAACTTCAGCCCTGATCGGACCAGGCTGTACCATGTTTGGAGCCGAAAGTAGAGGGTGTTGGCATCCTCTACCTTATTGTTTCGCTCTGCATCGACAACTTTGTTATCCAGACGCTTTGTAAGTTCCGTCACATCATACGTAATTGTACGCACGCAAGCATCTAGGGCACGCGTCTCGTCCGCATCTATTCGCGCCTGATTGTGTAGCTGATCAATTGATCCCTTCAACGTCTCTACTTCTGTCGAAATCATCTGTATATCTTGTTGGATGCTTTCGATAAATGGGGTGAGTTCAGACAGCACGGCCGCCTTTACGCTCTGCCTACAAATAGTCAGAAGCGTCTGAACCACCTCGTCCGCAGCCTCCTCTCCTCTGTCATCGCCGGTACCCAGCGACATTCTACTGGCAATTACTATATTCACCGCTTCTAACAGTTTGTTAAAATCATCCTTTCCCGCGTCAGTCATGTTCTCACTCAGTACGGGTGAGCACAGGGGTATGAGGACTTCCTTTTATGTTGGGCGCCAATGTAACGTTCCGCCCCCTATCAGTAGTGTGGGGAACAGGGAAGGTTAGGGTAAATTGGATATCCGGGTAAAAATGTAAGTTATAGAATACCTGTATATTCCGTTTGATGTCCGATGGATCGTCCTCTTGTCGTACGCCACACGTGGTCTTAAAACATATAATACACTAACACTACTAATTCACTAATCACACTATTTAAGTTCGTTGGAAGTGCACTCCGAAGTTAAGCGACTAAATCAACTATGGTCTATACACAAAATAAAACACGTTTAATAGTTGGATGCTACCACACGAAGGATATACTGGTTCGAAAACCGAGGTGCACCTGTTGTCACACGAACGTCCGGTGTCTTCGGCGCCCGGACCACCACTACTCCTCCCCTAACGCTCTCTTTCGCGCGGTACCCTGCCTGAGGGGTTTTGTTGGTATTTTGTTGTATTCTCCGGATAGGTAGGTATAGGACGGGATAAAATGATAACATGTAGTGGGTGGTAATTGAGGTAAGAATCGGTAATTGGCAATTTAGCAAAAGGATGGATAACACTTGCGCCAAGAGGGGGTGTAGTCATGAGGCGCCTCACCTCTCTTTTCCCAGGGGTCATTCCCCCCCGCATATCTAACGGTGGTACTGGCAGGGTTGTTGCCTCAGGGTAAATGTAGCTAGGCGGTTGTTGGTTCATTAGGACACTGTGGGCATGAGAAGGCGGTGTTAGGACACTGTGGGCATGAGAAGGCGGTGTTAGGACACTGTGGGCATGAGAAGGCGGTGTTAGGACACTGTGGGCATGAGAAGGCGGTGTTAGGACACTGTGGGCATGAGAAGGCGGTGTTAGGACACTGTGGGCATGAGAAGGCGGTGTTAGGACACTGTGGGCATGAGAAGGCGGTGTTAGGACACTGTGGGCATGAGAAGGCGGTGTTAGGACACATGTGGGCATGAGAAGGCGGTGTTAGGACACATGTGGGCATGAGAAGGCGGTGTTAGGACGCTGTGGGCATGAGAAGGCGGTGTTAGGACACATGTGGGCATGAGAAGGCGGTGTTAGGACACTGTGGGCAATAGACGGCGGTGTTAGGACACTGTGGGCATGAGAAGGCGGTGTAAGGACACTGTGGGCATGAGCAGGCGGTGTTAGGACACTGTGGGCATGAGAAGGCGGTGTTAGGACACTGTGGGCATGAGAAGGCGGTGTTAGGACACATGTGGGCATGAGAAGGCGGTGTTAGGACACTGTGGGCATGAGAAGGCGGTGTTAGGACACTGTGGGCTAGAGAAGGCGGTGTAAGGACACTGTGTGCATGAGAAGGCGGTGTTAGGACACTGTGGGCATGAGAAGGCGTTGTTAGGACACTGTGGGCATGAGAAGGCGGTGTTAGGACACTGTGGGCATGAGAAGGCGGTGTTAGGACACTGTGGGCATGAGAAGGCGGTGTTAGGACACTGTGGGCATGAAAAGGCGGTGTTAGGACACTGTGGGCATGAGAAGGTGGTGTTAGGACACTGTGGGCATGAGAAGGCGGTGTTAGGACACTGTGGGCATGAGAAGGCGGTGTTAGGACGCTGTGGGCATTTGAAGGCGGTGTTAGGACACTGTGGGCATGAGAAGGCGGTGTTAGGACGCTGTGGGCATTTGAAGGCGGTGTTAGGACACTGTGGGCATGAGAAGGCGGTGTTAGGACACTGTGGGCATGAGAAGGCGGTGTTAGGACACTGTGGGCATGAGAAGGCGGTGTTAGGACGCTGTGGGCATGAGAAGGCGGTGTTAGGACACTGTGGGCATGAGAAGGCGGTGTTAGGACGCTGTGGGCATGAGAAGGCGGTGTTAGGACGCTGTGGGCATGAGAAGGCGGTGTTAGGACACTGTGGGCATGAGAAGGCGGTGTTAGGACACTGTGGGCATGAGAAGGCGGTGTTAGGACGCTGTGGGCATGAGAAGGCGGTGTTAGGACACTGTGGGCATGAGAAGGCGGTGTTAGGACACTGTGGGCATGAGAAGGCGGTGTTAGGACACTGTGGGCATGAGAAGGCGGTGTTAGGACACTGTGTGCATGAGAAGGAGGTGTTAGGACACTGTGGGCATGAGAAGGCGGTGTTATGACTCTGTGGGCATGAGAAGGCGGTGTTAGGACACTGTGGGCATGAGAAGGAGGTGTTAGGACACTGTGGGCATGAGAAGGAGGTGTTAGGACACTGTGGGCATGAGAAGGAGGTGTTAGGACACTGTGGGCATGAGAAGGCGGTGTTAGGACACTGTGGGCATGAGAAGGCGGTGTTAGGACACTGTGGGCATGAGAAGGCGGTGTTAGGACGCTGTGGGCATGAGAAGGCGGTGTTAGGACACTGTGGTCATGAGAAGGAGGTGTTAGGACACTGTGGGCATGAGAAGGCGGTGTTAGGACACTGTGGGCATGAGAAGGCGGTGTTAGGACACTGTGGGCATGAGAAGGAGGTGTTAGGACACTGTGGGCATGAGAAGGAGGTGTTAGGACACTGTGGGCATGAGAAGGCGGTGTTAGGACACTGTGGGCATGAGAAGGTGGTGTTAGGACACTGTGGGCATGAGAAGGCGGTGTTAGGACGCTGTGGGCATGAGAAGGAGGTGTTAGGACACTGTGGGCATGAGAAGGCGGTGTTAGGACACTGTGGGCATGAGAAGGAGGTGTTAGGACACTGTGGGCATGAGAAGGCGGTGTTAGGACACTGTGGGCATGAGAAGGCGGTTTTAGGACACTGTGGGCATGAGAAGGCGGTGTTAGGACACTGTGGGCATGAGAAGGCGGTGTTAGGACACTGTGGGCATGAGAAGGAGGTGTTAGGACACTGTGGGCATGAGAAGGCGGTGTTAGGACACTGTGGGCATGAGAAGGAGGTGTTAGGACACTGTGGGCATGAGAAGGCGGTGTTAGGACGCTGTGGGCATGAGAAGGAGGTGTTAGGACACTGTGGGCATGAGAAGGAGGTGTTAGGACACTGTGGGCATGAGAAGGCGGTGTAAGGACACTGTGGGCATGAGAAGGCGGTGAACTCTCACAGCCAGTCTGTGATGATGTTTGTGCTGTACGTGATCCATTAATACTTACAGTTCTCTGTTCTTCCCCAACCAGCCACTGTCAGATTATTACTAACAAAACTCTTATATCTCACTTCGTCTTCCAGGGGAAGGCAGATAGGCCTGATGTAATCTGGAAGAGAAACAGCTCAGTGTAAATCAAAGCACTTATCATTCAATGACATTGACACGACCGGTTGAAACTTTGTAAGCAACATACTTTGTAAGGTTCAACCACCGTTGGTAGCATGAATAGAGCTAATTTGGATTGGTAAGGCTTGATCATAAACTCATATTAGAATGATCATTAGGCATATCACTGAAAATAATTGTTTGGAACAAATACAGAAAAGATGTGTAATATGGCCCATCATCTACTCAATTCGGAATAGATGTTCAGTAGATTATACTTGTATGGCCATAGTCATGGTATTCCTTCCGGTATTGCAATTGCAACTGTTGCACAGGCATACGTTGTTTTCTTCAATGATTCAAATTGAAATAAACTTAAATAATATTACATGAAAAAAATATATTTTTTTAAAAACAACGCTTATATTTAAATGCACTAAAAAGTAAAAAATAAATTTTCGCACAACAAATTTTTGCCTCACTCGGAAAATAAAAGCGTTGGGCGCTTTCGGTATTGACATAGATTGCAGTATTCTGCTGTTTATGCAGGGAAAGCGCCCAACGCTTTTATTTTCCGAGTGAGGCAAAAATTTGTTGGGCGAAAATTTATTTTTTACTTTTTAGTGCATTTAAAAATAAGCGTTGTTTTTAAAAAAATATATTTTTTTCATGTTATATTATTTTATACTTTTTAGTCTTAAAGAATCTTGCAATCGAATATTGATTGATTAATTAATTATGATGGTTTAATTGATTATTTAGTAAAGATGACAATTGATTTATGTATTGTCATTAAGAATACGTATGTGTGAAAACTTTCAACTCGATTCGACGTTGGGAACTGGGTGAAATATCGATTCCCATATAAAACATCAATTAATTAATTATGATGAATTAACTGACTATTTTTAGTAAATATGACAATTGATACGTGTATTGGCATTAAGAATACGTCTGTGTGAAAACTTTCAGCTCAATTCGACGTTCGGAAGTGGGTTAAACATCGATTCCCATATAAAACATTAATTAATTATGATGAATTAATTGAATAGTTAGTAAATATGACAATTGATTCGTGTATTGTCATTAAAAATACGTCTGTGTGAAACCTTTTAGCTCAATTCAACGTTGGAAAGTGGGTGAAATATCGATTTCCATATAAAACATCAACTCATTAATAATTATGATGAATTAATTGACTATTTAGTTAATATGACAATTGATTCGTGTATTGTCATTTAGAACACGTCTGTGTGAAAACGTTTAACTCGATTTGACGTTGGGAAGTGGGTTAAACATCGATTCCCATATAAAACATCAATTAATTAATTATGATAAATTAATTGATTATTTAGTTAATATGACAATTGATTCGTGTAAAATCATTAAGGATACGTCTGTGTAAAAACTTTCAACTCGATTTGACGTTGGAAAGTGGGTTGTTCATCGATTTCCATATAAATCATTAATTAATTAAATATGATGAATTAATTGACGATTTAGTAAATATGACAATTGATTCGTGTATTGTCATTAAGACTTCGTCTGTGTACAAAATTTCAGCTTGATCTAACATTTAAAAAATAGGTAAAATATCGATTCAAAGATTCATCGATTTCCATGTAAAACATTAATTAATTAATTATGATGAATTAATTGACAATATAGTAAACATGACAGTTGATTTATGTATTGTCATCAACAATACGCCTGTGTAAACAATTTCAGCTTGATCGGACATCTAGAAGTAGGTGGAATATCGATTCAAAGATTCCGTCCAGACAAACAAGGCAAGTTAATATAAGCGTTGTAATAAAATACGACATATTCACGCGCTTTTCGAAAAAAAAAAATTTAAAATACAAGAGTGTATAATTTTACAGTGAAACTGCAAACCAAATAGCTAAATCAATAATATTACGAGCCTTAGAAAGAATAAAATCAGACGTTCTTTCTTAAAACGATCGTGCATTTATCGGTCATCAACTTTCGAATTGCCTTACAATTGCCAAATATACATCAAAGCCAAAACCGTGAAATGGTATTGCAAGGTAGTTGCAAGGCCTGGCAAAGTATTTTCACAAGTGATCTAACCGGAAATGGGCACGTTCCGGTCAAGTCTGAGGATGGCGATGTCGTGGTGCAGGTTGTGGCTGGTACCCCTGTACCTAGGGTAGACGATCTTCTCTTCGATGCCGAAGTCCTGGGGAGGATCGGAACAGACCTGTTCATTGGTGGAGAAGTCTGTCTCGCAGTCATGCTCGGTGTCGGTGTTGTACTCGCCTAACCGCACTAAAACACTACAAACAAACAGTATCAGTGTAACTCGCCCGGTCTCTCACCCACAGTACAAACACACAAACAGTATCAGTGTTACTCGCCCAGTCTCTCACCCACACTACAAACACACAAACAGTATCAGTGTTACTCGCCCAGTCTCTCACCCACACTACAAACACACAAACAGTATCAGTGTTACTCGCCCAGTCTCTCACCCACACTACAAACACACAAACAGTATCAGTGTTACTCGCCCAGTCTCACACCCACACTACAAACACACAAACAGTATCAGTGTTACTCGCCCAGTCTCTCATCCACACACCAAACACACAAACAGTATCATTTTACTCGCCCAGTCTCTCATCCACACACCAAACACACAAACAGTATCATTTTACTCGCCCAGTCTTACACCCACACTACAAACACACAAACAGTATCAGTGTTACTCGCCCAGTCTCACACCCACAGTACAAACACACAAACAGTATCAGTGTTACTCGCCCAGTCTCTCATCCACACTACAAACACACAAACAGTATCAGTGTTACTCGCCCAGTCTCTCACCCACAGTACAAACACACAAACAGTATCAGTGTTACTCGCCCAGTCTCTCACCCACACTACAAACACACAAACAGTATCAGCGTTACTCGCCCAGTCTCTCACCCACACTACAAACACACAAACAGTATCAGTGTTACTCGCCCAGTCTCTCATCCACACAAACAGTATCATTTTACTCGCCCAGTCTTACACCCACACTACAAACACACAAACAGTATCAGTGTTACTCGCCCAGTCTCTCACCCACACTACAAACACACAAACAGTATCAGTGTTACTCGCCCAGTCTCACACCCACACTACAAACACACGAACAGTATCAGTGTTACTCGCCCAGTCTCACACCCACACTACAAACACACAAACAGTATCAGTGTTACTCGCCCAGTCTCTCATCCACACTACAAACACACAAACAGTATCAGTGTTACTCGCCCAGTCTCACACCCACACTACAAACACACAAACAGTATCAGTGTTACTCGCCCAGTCTCTCACCCACACTACAAACACACAAACAGTATCAGTGTTACTCGCCCAGTCTCTCATCCACACTACAAACACACAAACAGTATCAGTGTTACTCGCCCAGTCTCACACCCACAATACAAACACACGAACAGTATCAGTGTTACTCGCCCAGTCTCTCATCCACAGTACAAACACACAAACAGTATCAGTGTTACTCGCCCAGTCTCTCACCCACAGTACAAACACACAAACAGTATCAGTGTTACTCGCCCAGTCTCTCATCCACACTACAAACACACAAACAGTATCAGTGTTACTCGCCCAGTCTCTCATCCACACTACAAACACACAAACAGTATCAGTGATACTCGCCCAGTCTCTCACCCACAATACAAACACACAAACAGTACAAGTGTTACTCGCCCAGTCTCTCATCCACAGTACAAACACACAAACAGTATCAGTGTTACTCGCCCAGTCTCTCACCCACAATACAAACACACAAACAGTATCAGTGATACTCGCCCAGTCTCTCACCCACAATACAAACACACAAACAGTATCAGTGATACTCGCCCAGTCTCTCATCCACACTACAAACACACAAACAGTATCAGTGATACTCGCCCAGTCTCTCACCCACAATACAAACACACAAACAGTATCAGTGTTACTCGCCCAGTCTCTCATCCACACTACAAACACACAAACAGTATCAGTGTTACTCGCCCAGTCTCTCACCCACACTACAAACACACAAACAGTATCAGTGTTACTCGCCCAGTCTCTCATCCACACACCAAACACACAAACAGTATCATTTTACTCGCCCAGTCTTACACCCACACTACAAACACACAAACAGTATCAGTGTTACTCGCCCAGTCTCACACCCACACTACAAACACACGAACAGTATCAGTGTTACTCGCCCAGTCTCACACCCACACTACAAACACACAAACAGTATCAGTGTTACTCGCCCAGTCTCTCATCCACACTACAAACACACAAACAGTATCAGTGTTACTCGCCCAGTCTCACACCCACACTACAAACACACAAACAGTATCAGTGTTACTCGCCCAGTCTCTCACCCACACTACAAACACACAAACAGTATCAGTGTTACTCGCCCAGTCTCTCACCCACAGTACAAACACACAAACAGTATCAGTGTTACTCGCCCAGTCTCTCACCCACACTACAAACACACAAACAGTATCAGTGTTACTCGCCCAGTCTCTCACCCACACTACAAACACACAAACAGTATCAGTGTTACTCGCCCAGTCTCTCACCCACAGTACAAACACACAAACAGTATCAGTGTTACTCGCCCAGTCTCACACCCACACTACAAACACACAAACTGTATCAGTGTTACTCGCCCAGTCTCTCATCCACACTACAAACACACAAACAGTATCAGTGTTACTCGCCCAGTCTCACACCCACAATACAAACACACGAACAGTATCAGTGTTACTCGCCCAGTCTCTCATCCACACACCAAACACACAAACAGTATCATTTTACTCGCCCAGTCTCACACCCACACTACAAACACACAAACAGTATCAGTGTTACTCTCCCAGTCTCACACCCACACTACAAACACACAAACAGTATCAGTGTTACTCGCCCAGTCTCTCATCCACACTACAAACACACAAACAGTATCAGTGTTACTCGCCCAGTCTCACACCCACAATACAAACACACGAACAGTATCAGTGTTACTCGCCCAGTCTCTCATCCACACACCAAACACACAAACAGTATCATTTTACTCGCCCAGTCTCACACCCACACTACAAACACACAAACAGTATCAGTGTTACTCGCCCAGTCTCACACCCACACTTCAAACACACAAACAGCCCAGAATTAATATGAAACATAGCACGAATGAAACAATTTTATAGAAACAAGAGTGTTCCTTTAAAGGTTGTGCAAGTAACAATAATGTTCATATATACACAAACTTCTGCTTTGCCATTTTCTGTAGTGTGCTTGAAATACATCAAAATATAAAAACACGTGTTACTACTGCATCTGCATGTAACTGTGTATCTGTAGTATTGTCGTTCAGTTGACTTACAGCGTGTTGCCTTTTTAAGGCCCCCTTGCTGGTGCAATGAGCAGCAGTCAACACATAGCGAGTGTTGCTGTGTATAAGTGATAATATTGTCGTTCAGTTGACTTACAGCGTGTTGCCTTTAATGTCCCCCTTGCTGGTGCAATGAGCAGCAGTCAACACGTAGCGAGTGTTGCTGTGTATATGTGATAATATTGTCGTTCAGTTGACTTACAACGTGTTGCCTTTAATGTCCCCCTTGCTGGTGCAATGAGCAGCAGTCAATAATATTGTCGTTCAGTTGACTTACAGCGTGTTGCCTTTAATGTCCCCCTTGCTGGTGCAATGAGCAGCAGTCAACACATAGCGAGTGTTGCTGTGTATAAGTGATAATATTGTCGTTCAGTTGACTTACAGCGTGTTGCCTTTAATGTCCCCCTTGCTGGTGCAATGAGCAGCAGTCAACACGTAGCGAGTGTTGCTGTGTATATGTGATAATATTGTCGTTCAGTTGACTTACAGCGTGTTGCCTTTAATGTCCCCCTTGCTGGTGCAATGAGCAGCAGTCAACACGTTGCGAGTGTTGCTGTGTATATGTGATAATATTGTCGTTCAGTTGACTTACAGCGTGTTGCCTTTAATGTCCCCCTTGCTGGTGCAATGAGCAGCAGTCAACACATAGCGAGTGTTGCTGTGTATAAGTGATAAATGATAATATTGTCGTTCAGTTGACTTACAGCGTGTTGCCTTTAATGTCCCCCTTGCTGGTGCAATGAGCAGCAGTCAACACGTAGCGAGTGTTGCTGTGTTTATGTGATAATATTGTCGTTCAGTTGACTTACAGCGTGTTGCCTTTAATGGCCCCCTTGCTGGTGCAATGAGCAGCAGTCAACACGTAGCGAGTGTTATTTATTTTTATTTTTTATTTATTTAAGGGTTTCTATAAAGCATTACAATTTGTATGATATTATTTTTACTATTTACAGGTAAAAATGCTTGATGCCCTACTATGACTAAGCTAAATATATAACTATTATCTAAAAACTATGCTAAAGTACAATATCAAATAATACACATTTCAATATAGGAACATAATACCTAATATTATGCAAACAAACATACAAAACATACAACATGTTTATAATTATTGAATACAATTTGTTAATAGTTACAAAATGCAATAGTTATATAATGCCCTACTATGACTAAGCTAAATATATAACTATTATCTAAAAACTATGCTAAAGTACAATATCAAATAATACACATTTCAATATAGGAACATAATACCTAATATTATGCAAACAAACATACAAACCATACAACATGTTTAGAATTATTGAATACAATTTGTTAATAGTTATAAAATAATAGAATAAGATGATAAAGACTCACTAAAATAACATGCTAGGGCTAGGCTATACTACCGTATATTTCTAACTCTACTATACTGTAATACGTTCAGCAGCTTCATCTTCAATTTTTATTCCTAATACTGTAAAGTTAACTTCGATAAATCTTTTTTGAATTGTATTTTGTTTTTAAGTAATTTCAGTTTTGATGGGAGGTTATTCCACATGACAGCTAGTCTGTACTTGATCGATCTCTTTCCACTTTTTTCTTTATTAACTCGTGTTACAAATAAATTTTTGTTGGTTCGGGACCGGAGACCTGCTCTACTTGTGGACAGTGTATATAATACTGGATGTCGGGTGTCAGGCACGCAGTGTACGAGGTCGTAGAATCTTAACAGAGTTAGGAATTTTAAGCGAGATTGGATTGTAGGTATATTGAAATATTCTCTGGCACCCTTCAGCCTACGATCCCCCATAAAGACACGCAGTGCTCGATTCTGAATCAACTCCAATTTGTTAGAATAAGTTTTATTTACAGAACTGACCATAATCGGGCAATACTCAATAATTGGTCGTATACATGTTACGTAAAATATCCTACTTTCCTATGATGTGATATATGTGATTCTATATGTGATAATATTGTCGTTCAGTTGACTTACAGCGTGTTAATGTCCCCCTTGCTGGTGCAATGAGCATTAGTCAACACGTAGCGAGTGTTGCTGTGTATATGTGATAATATTGTTGTTCAGTTGACTTACAGCGTGTTGCCTTTAATGTCCCCCTCGCTGGTGCAATGAGCAGCAGTCAACACGTAGCGAGTGTTGCTGTGTATATGTGATAATCAGTGGCGGCTCGTGGGCCATTGTCCGGGAGGGGCACATGTTACTTGTGAAACACAAGTACACAACTTAAAATTACACGATACATTTAGTGAGAATTTAATGTGTACTTATTACTCACCTATTATCAGTTTGTTGGATGTCTAACAGTGGAGTAGGCCGTCCTAGTTTTTTAATTCCTAGCTTAACAATAAATGGTACCTGATTTTCAATTAAACTAAAAATGTGTTGGACTGAATTCATGTTTAAACACTCAGCAATAGCACTCACAACATCCGACCGCACAAATCGAAATCTCGACACAGACTGAACCCACAAATACCTACTGGAGGTGATCTGTTCAAGTAAAATATTACAAAAATAAATGTCAAATTGCTTTTTCTAGGAACTCTTATTATTATGTTGGGAGGGGTGAGAATTTTCCCTGAACTACATTTTTTCTTTCCTAATCATCGTCTTTTGTGTGACTGGCACGTACTATTGAGACAGGTATGTGACAGAGAGATGTCCACTCCACGTGGACTGAAAGTGACCACAAATCAGAATGCGAGTTTGGGACTATTCTCCAATAGGAAGGCTTTCACACTAATAGGCGGAGCTTTTATAAAACTATATTTGCAACAGGTTGTTTAGTGATGTATTGTGTTAGGCCTACTACCACCCTTGAAACTTGCACAGAGAATAGAAATATTTCTTAAACTCCCTATTACTCTGGTGCGAAAGAGGATAGAGATGGAAACACGTTCGATTTCGACCCAAACTCGGCTTCGGTCACCACTTTCTCTGTGCCCGAGGAGGCTGCATTTAGCGACGTGTAAAGTGTGGGATTCATAGCTGCAGGTAGTGTTGACTAGACCCCATAAGATTAGCTAGAGCAGTCCCGGCTCATCAGGCTTGAGCCCGGAGAGCGCCAACTACTGTTCAAACTAAAACATTTGGCTTCACAAACGTAATAGAAACATTTTCAACATTTCAAAACATTTTATAAATTACAAAAAAGTAGGTATTTAAGCAACGTATTATTGGCCAGGCTAATTTATTTATAATAATGATTAATGGTTACCAATAATTAATAGGTGGGGCACGTGACCGTGTGCCCTTACAGTAGAGCCGCCCCTGGTGATAATATTGTCGTTCAGTTGACTTACAGCGTGTTGTTTTTAATGTCCCCCTTGCTGGTGCAATGAGCAGCAGTCAACACGTAGCGAGTGTTGCTGTGTATATGTGATAATATTGTCGTTCAGTTGACTTACAGCGTGTTGTTTTTAATGTCCCCTTTGCTGGTGCAATGAGCAGCAGTCAACACGTAGCGAGTGTTGCTGTGTATATGTGATAATATTGTCGTTCAGTTGACTTACTGCTTGTAGCCACTTATTTCTTCCTGGGTGGTGCAATGAGCAGCAGTCAACACGTAGCGAGTGTTGATCAACACGGCCCCGCATCGGAACGTCTTCCGTCCGGCTCCTGAGACACACAGTTATATTAGAGACAGGTTTCAAAAGGGGTGGGTGGGGGTGGGGGGTTCTTCTTGAAGAATTGTTTAATAACAAATTCCATTTTCATTCATTCGAGATTAAATATTTCTATATATTTAGGCAATGTTTCATAGATTTATATACGAGATTAAATTTCACAATATCAACGTAAACAAAAACACTTTCGTCAAGTAAAGTCTTGACTAGGCAGTTGACATAGATGAAAACTGTGATCTTGACAAAGTATTTAATAAAGCTTACAATGTTATAATTTTTTCATTATTCTTACATAAAGAAGATTTAAATAAAACTATCAATTTTATTACTTACACGTTTTTGAACAATATATTTCGTTATTCTTAAACATTTTACCTTTTTTCTGTACCACACATTTTAAGACCGTTCAATACAAACATGGTATATATATATATATATATATATATATATATATATTTATATAGTAGCCACAAGTTTTGACTTAAAAAAGTTTCGCAATATAATATACTGTAAACGTCTTATATATACGCAGACGTTTGTAGATATCTTGTGTTTATTGTGCACCTTGAAAGGAAGTATATGTTGCAATAAGACTAACTGTTCTGATATTGGATCAAAGCCGTTTACGGGAACTCATCGATGGCCGTTATGTTGCAATAAATACTAACTGTTCTGATATTGTATCAAAGCCGTTTACGGGAACTCATCGATGGCCGTTATGTTGCAATAAAGACTAACTGTTCTGATATTGTATCAAAGCCGTTTACGGGAACTCATCGATGGCCGTTATGTTGCAATAAAGACTTACTGTTCTGATATTGTATCAAAGCCGTCCACGGGAACTCATCGATGGCCGTTATGTTGCAATAAAGACTAACTGTCCTGATATTGTATCAAAGCCGTTTACGGGAACTCTTTGATGGCCGTTATGTTGCAATAAAGACTTACTGTCCTGATATTGTATCAAAGCCGTCCACGGGAACTCTTTGATGGCCGTTATGTTGCAATAAAGACTTACTGTTCTGATATTGTATCAAAGCCGTCCACGGGAACTCATCGATGGCCGTTATGTTGCAATAAAGACTAACTGTCCTGATATTGTATCAAAGCCGTTTACGGGAACTCTTTGATGGCCGTTATGTTGCAATAAAGACTTACTGTCCTGATATTGTATCAAAGCCGTCCACGGGAACTCTTTGATGGCCGTTATGTTGCAATAAAGACTTACTGTTCTGATATTGTATCAAAGCCGTTTACGGGAACTCATCGATGGCCGTTATGTTGCAATAAAGACTTACTGTCCTGATATTGTATCAAAGCCGTCCACGGGAACTCATCGATGGCCGTTATGTTGCAATAAAGACTTACTGTCCTGATATTGTATCAAAGCCGTCCACGGGAACTCATCGATGGCCGTTATGTTGCAATAAAGACTTACTGTCCTGATATTGTATCAAAGCCGTCCACGGGAACTCATCGATGGCCGTTATGTTGCCACCAAAGATCCTCTGAGCGAAGTCTTGGCCGCATATGTCTGAGTTGACCAGTGCTCTGTTCCGATGGTTGGCGATGTTCGTCGCTGCAGTGGTGCCGCCTGGTGGCCTGGCGTGGAACAAACAACTTTGCAATCATCTCGGATGTGACGTCCCTCTCAAACATTAACTACTTTAGTCACGTGAACACGATTTGAGCTGAGTTTTCAACCCCCAAAGTGGGTTTGTATCGGTTCAAGTCACGCCCACTTTCCATTTGAATACTCGATTGAAAGCTTTCATGCATTCACTCCACTGCCACCTGCACGTGTTGTTTTCTTTGCAAGCTGGTGTAAGTCCGAATGTGAGACTTTAAACACTTACTTTACTGTGCTATACTCTATTTAACGTGTTTATAGGGCTGTACGTAGTGTTTACACTGCTCAGGGTGAGAGGCAGGAGGAAATAGGAGAGAAACAACTGTTTCTTTTAAGATATACAACATGCAAAGGCGCGTCTCCACTGCGTCGGCAAAAGCCGCTCGGCCTGGCCGCGCGGCTTTTGCCGACGCAGTGGAGACGTGTCCGTCGGCCAGGCCGAGCGGCCTAAAAAGCCGATCGGCAGGCCGAATCGTTTCCCGACTTATGTCGGTAAATATCAAAGGAAATCGTGCCGAATGCCTCGTCGAGCTCAAGGAACCAATCAGGGTGGTTTGGTGGAAGGGGTAGATTTGAACGCATGCAATGCCTATCGTGGGTCCAACTGCCACCCCCAGTGCATGCATTGCCATTGACTGGCAATTGGACGCTGACTGAGTGATAAAGGGATTTCACATGCACACATGCAGTTATAGTACACCTGAAGTTGAAGTTTGTATCCTATTTACCGATTTTGGGACCAATTGAATCCAATAAATATTGAGAAACACAGCTTGACGTTCTAAAAAAAGTTTATAAAAATCCCATTGCACCTATATTCAAGGATTAACAGATCAATATCAGACATTTATTAGATCACTTGCACTGTATCTGTCCCTACTGCGCAAACTCGGATGACCCAAAAGCGTAGTTTACGGCGTTTTTTATTTGCTACAACAATTATAAATGCTACTGAGGCTATGAGTAAGTTTCGTCGTCATTCATTTTCTCTAGTACTGCCGAACGCAGTGGAGACGGTCATGCCATTCGGCTTTAGCCGCGCGGCTTTTGCCACGCGGCCAGGCCGATCGGCCAAGCCGACGCAGTGGAGACGCGCCTTTATACATCTTGTCTACAAGTTTCCTACTAGTTCAGGAAAATAACTATGAGACCTCCTTGTAGCCTAGACGTTGGACATTTCATATATACCTATATAATTCATAAACCGCATATATGATGTTTAATGTGATGTGGTAAAAAGCATTCATTTAGTTCCATATTGTAACAATCATCCATGAAAAGATGTCTCATTGCGAGCTGAGGTCGCACCACCGAGCTTGTCCCACCTGGCAAGTAGCGAGCCGAACCTTGGCGCTAGTGCTGGTGCTGGTGCTGGTGCTGGTGCTGGTGCTGGTGCTGGTCGTCTGGTGGTGGTCGTGGGGGGCGGGGCCACGGCCCACGGGTTCTGCGGGTTGAGGGGGACCGGGTTGGCCGTGTTACAGCAGCTTACCGGGTACCGGCCCTGCGGGTAACACGGAGTTATAGATGGACCAACACCACATCTCCCTTGGCCAAAACGGGCGAGTCAAAGTCGACTGGAATGCAGGTGATAGCGCATAAACGCGTGCTCCTCGCACTCAGCGAGTGAACGATAGCGGCAAAACATGGCTTCACTTACATTGCATTATTTCCAAACCTATTCGAGCTAGAGCAATATTATAAGCGGCACAAGAAAGATGACAGTTATACCTTGACGACGATAGTTTTATATTTGTGACAGGTTTCTTGTAAACCATACAAATTGCGGTCGTAAAAAACGTAGAAATCTTCGAAAAGGTTTCCACTAACATTGCTCTGCTTTAATGGCATTATTTAATTAACTATTAATGTTTGACAAATATAGTGCACATCATCGTGTAGAGGAAGATTAGACAAACGTATTTATGTGGTTCAATGTTTGATGCGCGTATTGGTTATCTTGAAACCATGAGTTGAATATTGGCTGAACGTAGTTTTGCCGTAGCCTGCTGGCTACGGCCGGCCGTATACCTCTGCCGTAAGCGCACGGGAGAGATGTGTTCCCGACCACTGCCGATAGCAACTGAGGACGTGTCCGAATTTAGTTGACTACATACTTGTATACTTGTACTTGTACTTGTCAACTTCACTCGCTACCTCGCGCGCTCGTATACTTGAATTTCGGACAGTTCCGTCCATGCGCGATCTCTGACGTGTAAAGAAGTAACTAACAAGCAGCCGCCTTCTTGATTGCCTCGAACTCCTATTTAGCGGGCGGTGAATCAGCTGATTCAGTTCAGTGACACTCTTGTTGAAAGTAAACAAACTAGCCATGGAGGTGGAAATATATTTATTGTTTATGATGAAACTGTATATTCAAAACGTCAGACGTAGAAGAACGTTACGCCGAAAAATAATTATGATCATGCGTAAAAGATTACGTGATAAAGTAGGTCTAAGGGTATTGTGGAACAAGATGTTATTTAAAAGTGAGGTTACAGTGCGTTGTTTGGGGCCGCCATGACGTAGAAGAATCATTGATTAAACATGTGTTTAATCAATGGAAGAACGTTACGGCGAAAAATAATTATGATAATGCGTAAAAGATTACGTGTAGGTCTAAGGGTATTGTGGAACAAGATGTTATTTAAAAGTGAGGTTACAGTGCGTTGTTTGTGGCCACCATGACTGTTCAAGTACTCAAGTTGAGTACGCGAGCACGAATGATCTGTGTTCTCGCAGTCTCGCCATCTTCTACTTGCAAACTTCTAATTCAGACACTTGAAATGACGTCACTTCCGTACTTTTCACAAGGTCAAGTCCGAACTTGGTAAGAAGTATGCATTTTTCGATGAATTCAGACACGTCCTGACACATGCTAGCTGCACTTCACTACCGGCCGCCCCTAAAAAACCGAATAGACTAGACCCGGATGCGCGCGCAAGCTTTCGCGCGCGGAGATGTGCTCGTGGTAAATATATACTAAACCACTCCACACAAATATCTCTGGCCGTGTTACAGCAGCTTACCGGGTACCGGCCCTGCGGGTAACACGGGAGTTACTAAACCACTCCACACAAATATCTCTGGCCGTGTTACAGCAGACTATCGGGTACCGGCCCTGCGGGTAACACAGGAGTTACTAAACCACTCCACACAAATATCTGGCCGTGTTACAGCAGACTATCGGGTACCGGCCCTGCGGGTAACACGGGAGTTACTAAACCACTAGACACAAATATCTCTGGCCGTGTTACAGCAGACTACCGGGTACCGGCCCCGCGGGTAACACGGAAGTTACTAAACCACTCCACACAAATATCTCTGGCCGTGTTACAGCAGACTATCGGGTACCGGCCCTGCGGGTAACACGGGAGTTACTAAATCACTCCACACAAATATCTCTGGCCGTGTTACAGCAGACTAACGGGTACCGGCCCTGCGGGTAACACAGGAGTTACTAAACCACTCCACACAAATATCTCTGGCCGTGTTACAGCAGCTTACCGGGTACCGGCCCTGCGGGTAACACAGGAGTTACTAAACCACTCCACACAAATATCTCTGGCCGTGTTACAGCAGACTGTCGGGTACCGGCCCTGCGGGTAACACGGGAGTTACTACACCTTTCCACACAAATATCTCTGGCCGTGTTACAGCAGACTATCGGGTACCGGCCCTGCGCACTGCGACTGTTGTAGGAACTGCACGGCCGACGGAGGCAGCCCTATTGATCACACTTACACTATAGCTACGTCATCTCGTTAACAATGTGATGTTACCCACCTGGAAGCCGCACTGCGACTGTTGTAGGAACTGCACGGCCGACGGAGGCAGCTCTATTGATCACACTAACACTGTAGCTACGTCATCTCGGTAACAATGTGATGTTACCCACCTGGAAGCCGCACTGCGACTGTCGTAGGAACTGCACGTCCGACGGAGGCAGCCCTATTGATCACACTAACACTGTAGCTACGTCATCTCGGTAACAATGTGATGTTACCCACCTGCAAGCCGCACTGCGATTGTCGTAGGAACTGCAAGGCCGACGGAGGCAGCGGCTGATTCCTCCAGATATTCAGTAGCGCCTCACACTGCTGCAGTAGGACGCAAGTCCCAGGGCGTCCGTTGGGAGTTGTACACCCCTGGCCCAGGGACTGTAGCTGTTGTCGATTGTCCTTGAACCCGAGGTTCTCTAAAGATAACGACAACGACAAGTATCATATAGCGTTATGTTATACTATAACATTAGTTTATCTGTGCCAACGTTACAACTTGGAAGGGAGGCTTGAACATTATACAGGGGAGAGCACCAGGGGTTATGTTTAACAAGGACGTCTCTTTGAAGATGGACTAAGGATCGTTATTATGAACTTCAGATAAATATAAAAAAGGGTACAAACTTGTTTTCACCATGAAAACAACAAATTTAAATCCTGGTTGCCATCAGAAAACAAGTTAGTATAGCACAAGTGGCACGTGCTTGATTTAAATATAGTAAATTGTGTTGCTAGTTCGTCTTTTGGGTTAATTTTTGCTTCGAATCAAGAAGATCTAGGGTTCGGTTCCCGAGAGTTCGGGATGGGGATTTTTATCTTCAGAAATGGACTATCTGTTCACATGATTCTGGGGGTTACGTCAATGGTAACTCTGGAGCCGTCATATAAACGGAGAATAATAAATGAATGTCTCCCAATGAAACTGTTCTTGTAACTGAACAGGTACCTAAAAAATACACAAGCGCGGACCGGCTAGGGATGCCGGGATGCGATCGCATCCCGGGGCCCTGGACAAATCCGGGCCCTCTGGCTGCCACTAAAAAGTGCCTATGATGTTAATACTTCTCTGAATATTGCTAAAAAAATCTTAATCTCACACTATAAGTATTATTTCGAAATTATAATTGAATGTATTGTAATATTTATTGTAAATATTCAATGCAACGAATTGAATATAATTTAAATTATTGTGCTACTGGTAGGGTGGCCCCTGTCAGTCGCGCCCTAAAATCGCATTTTAGGACATAAAATTCAATACAACCCCAAAAGAATGTTTACTTCTTCGGCGTATTTGCCTCCGGCGGCTGGGTCTTCACCCCACACCCCAGCTACTCCACGCCACCTCGTGCGGCCCCCCGCCCGAAACCCGGCATCCCGGGCCTTTTTATTCCAGTCCGCCCCTGGAAATACACATTTCTTAATTTATAACATCAGTTCTATTAAAATATCACTCAAATCAATATCAACATTATGATAAAATAAGAGTGTACATGATATTCAAATAGCCTGGCCATCACTTCTGGTAGGACATCGGTTAATTGCGAGAACACCTCGAACAATGTGAGTCTACTAATAACTGTTGTAATGGCGGCCCAGTTTTTGAAAGTAAGCCTATATAAGACCCAAATTTCCACTCTTCTTGGAATCGTTGGGCGCGTATTGAGACGCTAATTGTGGAGAGCTATCAATAATTGCGATAATGCTCTTATCTTTGTGGCATAGAACATTTGTAGCTTTGCCATTAGTTCATGGTTTGTTGGTGACGATTTGCTTTGACTCATTTTAAGTCTAAACTTCATTTTGAATCTATCATGAACATGTTATTTAACCATGTGTATTTCACCATAACTCCTCTTTGGCACCACATCTTGTCATTTATCTCTGCCCAGTACAGCCCCCATCCCTCATCCTGTATCGATATCTTGGTGTACCTCTGCAATTATCCCTTCCTCTCAATTCGAGTCTTCATAGTTTGCCTCCATTCTAAAGTTTTGTCAACAATCTAAACAACCCCGTATTTCCATATCAATTTTCATTATAACACTCTGGTTTTCAAGTACTTCCTAATTGCGCGGTAATTCATATCAATTAAAAGAAACTCAGCAATGGCTGTAGCCGAAATATTGTGCCGATACAAATCAACTGTTACACGAAATGAGCACAGCTTAGTGTATGAAATAAGTGTCATACGGTCCCAGTATACTTTCAGGTAAAGTTCCTCCACTCTGACTATACCGTCATTTCATGCCGACGTCAGACCATCTACCGCCCCTTTCGTGCACGTCAATTCAACGAATATCAATAGATTACTGCCGTTATTTAATAATTGCATTTGTTTATGTATTTCAGATCTTCCACAAGTAAAGTGCACAGCCTTATTAGTCCGCCGCAAGTATCTACATTAGTTTTAACAGTTTTGTAGTGAAAAGATTTTTGTGTAATCTATAAACTCCAAGGGAAAAGTAGACCCACATTAGACCACGCAAATTAACAAACACAACGTATATCCTATGTGTGTCGCTGTTGTTGTTCCTACAATATTAATTGATTGTTTATCAACTTCGCTGACCCGTGCGTTACTATGGCCTATACATGTTGCCATTATGGTCGCAGCAATATTGTGAGCAGGCTTAGAGAGCAAAGGGTTAGTGGTAAATATCGCAACGCTGGAGAAGATATCGTATCGTTAATGCGAAACAGAAGAAGAGGAAATTCCACATTAGTTTTGTGTGGGTATTTCCAACCCAACTGAGATGTTGTCGTATAGAGATATTACGTCTTGTTTCAGTACTGTCTAAAGAGAGCAATGACCTATTTAAGCATATCGGTAAGAAGTAGATAATACAATAAGGTTTACGTGTCCAGAGACACCCTTACAAATTGAAAATGTTTTCGTCGGACGTGGAATTCGTGGCCAATCAGCGATTGGTATATGACGAAAGCATCTGTCACCATCATCATCAACAGCATCATCGTCATCATCATCTTCTTCAACAAAAAATATGAAGGAGAATCCGACAGTAAAACCTCATATTCATTATGATTTTCATCTGTGGCAACGAGCAGCCAGAAAGCTTGATACTACTTTATAATAATACACACACCAGGACTCATTAACCGGAAGATGATAATATAAGTAAAATTACTTCTATTACTTTATAATAGTGCACTAGCGGAAAGGTTGAGCACGGCTCAGAATCAGAATATATATATTCGCGTCAAATTAACTTGCAAGGTGTTGTCGTCAAGGATTATGTAATAGGGAAGTGACGCATGAATGGCTCGGGTATTGCAGTAATAATATCGCGCGCCTGTTGTCAGACATGTGGGGTTGCATTCCATTCACGATAGGGTGCGGACAGTGCAGTGCCCAATAGCAATACGTAGTTAATTAGTTATCTGTGGCAATACAAGTATAAGAATGGATACCGTTGAATGAATAGACCGTGCGCAGCGACCGTATCTTATCTACTAAAAATATTAGGGAACACCTCGCTTCTTACGGCGTGGATAGCATACCCGGTTTGTAACCAAGCTCGTAAGATTGTTGTTTTCATTGCGTGCGCCAAGACTTTCATACATAGTTGGTCATAACACGGCTCTTATTATATGATAGAGTTCCCCCCACTCTAACTAGTCAAATATCAACCTCAGACCCTAATCTACTACCTGTCATGCCCGCTGCTTAAACGAACATCGAGATTCTTCTGCTTACATTTGTAAAGACAGTATTTCTGTTAGTAGTGTGCACAAGCTTAATGAGTCACGCCCGGTGTGTTTGTGGTTTCTAGATATCTAATAAGCGGTCGTAAATTATCACTAACCCCCTATTGGGACAAGTTTGAAAGAAGATGAAGGTATAAGAAGGAAACCCCATGCCTTCTACGGGACTCGAACCCACATCCCTGGCGCACGCTTGGACCTGCGCCCTGAAGGTACCGCGGATTGAAAGGTATGACAGTTACAGGTAAGAGAGATTGATTGATTGATTGATTTGTGTTTTATTTTATCTGGCAAGATTAAGGCCATCCCGCCTTCCCTTACATCTAACCAGAATATATAAATACATAATAATACATAGTATAGGAACTTAATTTTACATGATATAGAATAAAGTGTATATAAGTCATAATTGCATTTGTGCATACAAGTTTAAAATGTTAACTTAACTTAAACTTAAAACTAATATACAATAGAGAGATTACTAAGTGACATGCTACATTATAGATCAAATTCTGAAACAATTTAAGAACCAACCTAGAAAGTTGACAAATGTGTGACAAAGGAACAAGAAAAATATTGTAGGACTCGTTTAACATTGAAACAACAATAAAACGTGTATAATAATAGAATTTAAAACTATTCCCTAGCGACAACTTTGGCACATAGTATTTTTGCTAAGATTGATGATGGGGAAGACTTATTTTGACATAAGATAGTTTTTAGCTCAATCTTAAATAATATTACATTTTCTAACCTTCTGACAATGCCGGGGGTCTCATTCCATGCCCGTGCAGCGGATACTGTGAAGCATTTGTCAAATATGGCTGTTCTGTGAATCGTTAATACTGGCTGATCTGTGGCGTGGCCTCGTGTGGCCTTTTGGTGGTGAGAGGATAAATAATTAAATCGGGAGTAGAGATACGAAGGGTAAGTTAAGTATATAATGCAGTAGGCCAAGTGAGTGGATGTAACGTCGTTCATGCAGACGGAGCCAAGACAGTTCAGAGAAAGAAGGTGATGATCCATGAACTTTAGGTTGCACGTGTACCTAACACAGGCATTTTGAGCTTTTTGCAATTTCCTGGACAGTTCCGGGCCTAGATCGCTATAGACTACATCACAATAATCAAAGTGAGGCATTACTAGGGATTCAACCACTTTTATTTTTAGTTTTTGGGGGGAAATATATTTGAATCTGTTTAATGAATGCAGGCAGTGGCGCACACCCTATTTTGAACTACTGGAGCGACTTTCTTCGTGCCCCCCCCCCCCCCCCCCCCCTAGTTTCGGGAACTACAATGGGGGGTCTGGGGGGGATGCCCCCCAGCTTATGCGGGTCTGGGGCGCATAGCCCCAGACAATTTTTTGGTTCTCTCATTGCATTTGGTGGCATTTTACGAGTTTTAGAGTACTTTCCAAGCTAATGTAAGCAACAACTTAATCCTGTTATATAGGCCTAGTAGATGGTGTCCGTAGGTTACGCTGGGTATACGCACGTTTAAGAAAAGCAGTTTGAAAATATGTGATCTAGTTGACGAGATTACATGTTCTTTTTAAAATAAAATGTGTTACCTGTGCTGATGAATGTTGGTAATCCTGACTGCAAAAATATATTGTTTAAAGTGACCATATTTCAAATCGGGAAATCTGAGACAAATACCTAAAGGGAAAAGGGACCGGACAAATGAAACAATGGGGAGAGTGGGGGGACGGCCCCCACCAACAGCGCCGCAGGCAATTTTTAAAAAAATACTCGTTTTTGACGTGGTTTTAAGTGTTTGTTTTTAATGCAATTATTACTTAATACTCAGGTGGTAAATTAGTACAAATGTCACCACTCTTACTGATAGAAATTAGATGATCAGATTTTATAACAGAGAATATGAATGAATGAATGAGTGACTCAAACGTGGATATGGCACAAATAAGTATAAGAAGGCGATGAATCTCTCCTTATTACCAGTACGAAAGAGACTTCTTTACAAACGCACTGTTTTCAGCAAATATTTCTATTGCTCTGTCGAAGTCGATCGGAATATCGTGCTCCATTGAGATCACCATAAGATCCCCAAGACGAGCGTCGCTCATAGTACTCCTTAGCCTTGTTTGCAATTGCAACCTATCTTCTTTAAGGAAATACATTCATGTCGGGATAACATTTTACCATTTGTTATACCATTAAGGGTATTTTAAACACAATGGTTATACCCATCCATTCTTTCCTTTAGGGTTTGGACTTTCTTCTTTTCTAGTGTGTTTTTATTTTATTTTTTGTTTCACATTTCTTCTTTCACATTTTTGCCCATGCAGACCCCCCCCCCCCCCCCGTTGGCTACTGGAGCGGCCGCTACCCTGCTCCCGTAGGGTGTGCGCCACTGAATGCAGGGCACCGAACACTTTCTGACACACGGACTGCACATGCTCTGCCCAAGACATTGTCTTGTCTAAAGTGATGCCAAGATTTTTGACGGTGTTACTTAGTGGAATATGGGTACTATTCAGTTTAATAGGAGAAAGTGTGGACTAATTGATGATTGAAGTGAGTTTAGGGTAGCTTGTTACTATCGCTTGTGATTTTATAGGTTTTAAGAACAAAATATGTCCAATAGCACCATTTATTATTTTCGTTTAGCTGGTCAGGCGTCGAATGGATGAAGTGTTGTAGTTGTAGTTGTGAGTTGTAAAAAGAGAGGTTGTGAGGGGAGTTGTAGAGAGTTGAGAGTTGTAGTTGTGTGTGTGTGAGAGAGAGAGAGAGAGAGAGAGAGAGAGAGAGAGAGAGAGAGAGAGAGAGAGAGAGAGAGAGAGAGAGAGAGAGAGAGAGAGAGAGAGAGAGAGAGAGAGAGAGAGAGAGGAGAGAGAGAGAGGAGAGAGAGAGAGAGAGAGAGAGAGAGAGAGAGAGAGAGAGAGAGAGAGAGAGAGAGAGAGAGAGAGAGAGAGAGAGAGAGAGAGAGAGAGAGAGAGAGAGAGAGAGAGAGATGAGAGAGAGAGAGAGAGATAGAAGAGAGAGAGAGAGAGAGAGAGAGAGAGAGAGAGAGAGAGGAGAGAGAGAGAGAGAGAGAGAG